>SKCR01019539.1:0-67369 GCA_019454045.1 Zanthoxylum bungeanum | reverse complement strand
TGATAAATTTAAAATTTTGCAAAGATACTTACATATAACTTAACTGATGCTTATATAAATTAATGATAGAAAAACAAAAAGAAAAAAACACAGAGATCAAATTAAAGAGATGGAGGAAGAAGAAGATAAAGGCACAGTTTGTGTAACAGGTGGCAATGGATACGTAGCTTCATGGCTTATAATGAGGCTTCTTCAACATGGCTACTCAGTTCATGCCACCATTAGATCAGAATCTGCAGGCAAGTTTTATTTTCTTTTTCTCTGGTAAAGTCAATATCTGAGTTATTGATTTTCCATTTTCTTGTTATTGATTTTTTTCGGAAGTGCAATTTAATTATGAAGAATTTTGATAATTGATTATCATATGTTCATATATATGTACGTTAGTTTTCATTCCATGAATACCTTTTTATTCAATTTTCCATAACCATTATATATATGTAAAACAAAAATGATAAACTTATATATACAAAAACACATACAAAAATGCTAAAACCAAAATATAATTTTTTATCCAATAGTGGAATTATTTTTGTTTTGTAGTTTTTTTTTTTGGTTTTTAGTATTTTTGTATAAGTTTTTGTGTAATTTTTATATGAATATTATTACTTTGTATAAAAAAAGTTCTAGGATCAATAGTTATTTCTGCTAGAATAAGCCATTCTCAATCTATGCCAAGTTATGTAATCAGGACGAAAAATCATTTTGAGATTTTTTTTAAGTACTAAGAGAAGACACATAGTGGATTTGAGAAGAAAAATCGTCATGTCCTTAATCTCTGTTAGATTTTTTAATAAGAACAAATAAATAATCGTAAATTCTTATCAAAATTTTTAATCCAGATGAAAAAATCATTTTCAATCTCAATTTGTTAGGATAAATGATGCATAGAGTTATAGAATTATGATCAAATATTGAGCTGAATTTGTGCATCAACAATAATAAAATAAGTGAGACTTATGTGGACACCCACTTTAAATAAAACCTCAATCATAATTATAAAATAAATCGTAAAAACGAAGCCTTAAGCGTGAGAAAATCTACAATATACTGTGGAACAATCTAATAATCAATTGTCACACGTGTTAAAATATTAAAAAATAATTAAAAATATGAATATTAAATCATACATATCATTTACTAATTTGTTGGTAATATCACGTAACTCAACTGACTCAGATTAAAAGTTTCAAAATTTTTTTTTTACAGGACACAAAAAAGACATCAGCTTCCTGACAAAACTACAAGGAGCATCAAAGAAACTGAAAATTTTCCATGCAGACCTGAACAAGCCAGAGAGCTTCAACGCAGCCATTGAAGGCTGCATGGGAGTTTTTCATTTAGCACACCCAATGGGAAACACTGAAGAAGAAGAAGAAGAAGAAGAGGAAGTGGTCACAAAACGCGCCGTTTTAGGACTTACTGGCGTTTTAAAAGCCTGCAGCTTGAATTCAAAGACAGTGAAACGAGTCGTTTACACTTCTAGTTTATCCACAGTAGCTTTCAATTCTGACAAGGATCGCCAGAACGTGTTGGATGAAAATGTGTGGAGCGATCTTGAATTTTGTAGAAGCATTAAGAACGTGAGCTCGTCTTACGTGATCTCCAAGATTGTTACAGAAAAGACAGCCTTGGATTACGCAGAAAAACATGGCATTGAGCTTGTGTCTTTGGTTCTTTCTCTTGTCGTTGGCCCCTTCATTTGCCCTAATTTGCCCTCATCCGTACACATCTTTCTCACTATGATATTGGGTATGCTCCTGCCTCAACTCTCCTCTCCTGAAATTTTTTAAAATTTGTGTTAAAAGGTTGTCGCTAGTGTAATGGTTAAGTGTTAACTTATCATCTGTTTGGTTACGGAAAAAAGTCTTTTGTATGTTTATTCCATAATTTATTTTTTAACTGTTAATACTAAGTAAATAATAGAAATATCAACTGAATTTTAAATTAAACCCTTAAAAATTACAAAATCTTCAACAAAAAAAACCTCATGGCTTCGCCCATGTGGACAGCCCACTCATGGTGTCGCCTATGCCTATAAAGAACTTTTCTTTGAAAACAAATGTAAGATTATATATCTCAAATCCTACTTATAGCATATACATTATCGATTGAGTATGACTTTTAACTTTCTTGTGTATTTTAATTTTAGGGATATTATTATTATTTTTTAGAAAACCTCTTGTATATGAGAGGGGTCAACTGACCTCCTCAAAAAATTTTTCAATTATTAGTACTAAGTAAATAATAAAAATACATCATGAATTTATAAATTAAACCCTTAAAAATTACAAAATCCCCCTTCAGGAAACATCCTGGAGTCGCCCCTGTGGGTAGTCCACTCCTAATGTTGTTTATGCCTAAATATAACTTTTCTTTGAAAAAAACAAATGTAAAGCTATATATCTAGGGATGGCAACAAGACCGGGACCCGGCAGGATCCGCATGGACCCGGACGACCCGGGTCCGGAATTAAAAAATCCGGACCCGGGTCTTTAAAACGAAGACCCGGGTGATTTCGGGTCCGGACCCGGGATCACTCGGTCGGACCCGGGATCACTCGGTCCGGACCCGGGTCCGTAAAAAAAAAAAAAAAAAATTAGATTTTAATAAAAAAATATAAAGTATTATGCATATATATATAATAGAATTTAATAAAAAAAATTAAAAGAATTGAAATAAAACTAATAAAATTGACAAAATACAAATATAAATATAAAAAAAATACAATTAAAACTTTTAAAAAATAAAAATAATAATAAAAAAAAGAATGCGGGTAATCGGGTCCGGACCGGGTCTACCCGGATCCGTACCGGGTAGACCCGGGTCCGGACCCGGAATATTTACCCGGGTCCGGAACCGGACCCGAGGTTCTGAAACCCCTTTTGAATCCGGATCCGGGTCCGGATTTTGCCATCCCTATATATATCTCATACCCTAGTTATAACATAGGCCTTGTGGATTGAGTTCGGCTTTTAACTTCCTTGTGTATTTTATTTTAGGGATATTATTATTTTTACACTCGAAAATTAATTTATTTATGAAAAAAACTTAAAAACTTTAAACATGTTTAATTTTACACTAAAAGTTTCAGTCTATATACTAATTTATATTTTTTTAGATTTAATTTAATAACAAATAAAAAATAAAACTAATATATTGAATGACTTGTATATAAAATTAAAATGTTTAAAATTTTCAAAATCCTTTGTACATAATTAATATTCAAGTGTATATTTTTTAATCATGATCTATTTCTGCAAGTAGATTTTACATACTTCTTGTATTTTTTTTCTATGCAGGGAAGAGGGATGAATATAAAAATCTTTTTATTTATATAATATAGTACACGTTGATGACGTGGCATCTGCAGGAATCTTTCTACTTGAAAATCCTAATTCTAAAGGGAGGTACATTTGCTCATCAGCCGAATTGACAATTGATGAAATGTTTGGGTACTTCTCTGAAAATTACCCAGAATTTGAGCTACCGACAGCAGAGTGAGTTTCTGTTTCATGGTAATTTTTCATTTCATTTTTTATTTACTTATTATTGCCATAAAATTTTGTATCCCTTCAATTTCGTAGGCGTTTGAAGGAAATTAAGGCTCATGAAAGACCTAAAATATCATCAAAGAAGCTCTTAGACTGTGGATTGAGTTCAAGTATGGAGTTGAAGAAATGCTTGATGAAGCTGTTCAATGCTGCAAAGAAAAATATCTGTTATAGGTTATGAAGCTATGCATATCAATGTAATTTGGCGGCAAATGATTTATGATTTGGTTGAGTTTGGTTTCGAATTTAGGGGTGTATTTTTTGTAAGAATACAAGATAGTAGGAATTTTATCTGCTCCACTTAAGTTTGGGTAATTTAACGGCGATTTTAAAAAAAAAAAATTAGAAAAAGGTATTGTTTATTTTTCCGAAAATTGTAACACGTGTACAATTATTTTATGTTATTGGATTGGACATTTTCTTCTTCTTAATAATACCAAATGAAAAACGTGATGTTTTATTAATTTTGGGTTCCCGAGATTTTCTTTTCTAGGCTGATATTGGGCCGGATTTGGGATTTGGGTTTAATGCAAAAACCTAAGCCCGGCCCAAGACCCATTTAAAATATTGATTTTAATATTAATATTATTAAAAACAATAATTAAAAATAACATTTCTAAAACTATACCAATTAAAATTTCTCAGCAATCAAGGGAATATGGTATGTGAATGGATGTTCGTGTGTATGTAATTATATGTTCAGCAGAGGAATTATACAAATACGGGTTGCATGAAATAGACTCGGCTAAGGTTTCGATTCGGAACCGGAACCGAACCGGTTGGAACCGGACGGTTCCGATTCCAACCGGTTCCGGAACCGAACCGGAACCTAACCGGTTCGGTTAGGGTTCCTACCCTAGCCGAACCGGTTGGAACCGCTGGAACCGGTTTAAATTTATATTATAATTTTTTTTTTTAGATAATAATTTTATTTGTAATTTACATTATATGTAATGTAATGTTACAAATAATTTTCCAGAACAACAGCAGATGATGCGTTTTGCGGAGAAATAGTAAAAAAAAGGGTGATGAGAATGTTAGGTATGTGACATTTGCTTGTGGGAGAAGCGGCTTTTCAAAAATGACATCGAGTAATATTTAAAGCCCCAACCTAATTCAAAAATTGGTTATAATGCTAAAATTTGTGGATGTGTAGATGAAGTTGGAAAATGGAGGGTTCGAACCTTAGTTCCCAAGCACAACCATAAATTATTATCACCATCGAAGTTGAAGTATTTCAGATGTAACTGTAGCATTAATGTACATGCAAAAAAGAAACTTGAGATAAATGATAGAACTGAAATAAGAGTTGCCCAAAGTAGCAATTCTCTTGTTATTGAAGCTGGTGGGCATGAAAATGTTACATTCACGGTAAGAGATTGTAAAAATCATGTTGACAAATAAAGAAGATTACGAATTGGCGAAGGAGATGCTGTTGTTTTACAAAACTACTTGATGAAAATGTAAGCAGAAGACGATAGGTTTTACTTTAACTTCAACTTGGATGATGAAGCTCGATTAAAAACTATTTTTTGGGCTGATCCGATGAGTAGGGCAGCCTACAAATCTTTTGGTGATGTTATTACATTTGACACCACATATCTAACAAATAAGTATGACATGCCATTCGCCCCATTTATGGGAGTTAATCATCATGGTCATTCTATATTGTTAGGATGTCGATTGATATCACATGAGGACACTGAGACTTTTACATGGTTATTTAGGACATGACTATCTTGCATGTCCAATGCTGCACCTATTGGAATCATTACTGACCAAGACAAGGCAATGAAAAAGGCGATTGAGATTATTTTTCCTACTACTCGACATCAGTGGTGTTTGTGGCATATACTGAAGAAAGTTTCTGAAAAATTAGGAGGTTATACGGAATATCATGTAATCACTCAGTTATTACATTTCGTTGTTTATGATTCACAATGTGTTGCGTAATTTGAGGAAACTTGGCATTATATGCTTGTTCAATATGATTTGGGCGGTAATGAATGGCTTATTGGGTTATATCATGACAAACATCATTGAGTTCCGTGTTTTCTAAAGAATAGTTTTTGGGTAGGCATGTCAACCATTCAATGTAGTGAAAGTATGAATGTCTTATTTGATGGATATGTTACTCAAAAATAACATTGAAACGATTTGTTGAGCAGTATAACCAAGCTTTGTGGAGTAAAGTTGAAAAAGAAGTAAGAGAAGATATGAAGTCACTTTCACAGCAACTTCCTTGTGTAACAGAATACAAGATGAAACAGCAAATACATGAAGTTTATACCCTTTCAAAGTTCAAAGAATTTCAGCAAGAGTTAATTAGAAAGATGTATTGCGAAGTTGCCAATTCGGTGGGATCAGACATGTAGTAAGAGAAGATGTGAAAGTTGGTGGGGGGAAAAAGAACTTTCTTTAAAGTTTACTTTGAAAAGAGAAAGGAGAAATTATTTATAGTTGCTCAAGGTTTCAGTTTAGAGGAATTCTCTGCAGGCATGCTCTATTACATTCTATTCAATTCTCAACACAAGATAGCAACGTCGTAAGTGTAAATTGGTTTTGTTTACTTTTTTTTATATACCATATTTAACTGTATTAGCAACTGTAGTTACCTTTCATTTGAATTTGCATGCAGATTGAACATGTTCCTGCCACTGCACTATATGTTCATGATTCATTTAGAGGATTTCAACAATTACTACTCCAATATAAATGATAATTCATTTGGAGGATTTCAGCAATTACTTTTCCAATGTCTTGAATATGCCCAGATAACTATAGTTTTGATATAGAATTTTTATGTAATCCACATTCTCTTAAATCAATCCACCAAACTTTATATGTTATGTTTGTTTGTTAATTCAAATGTTAGTTTTGATGCCATGACGAGTGGCTTGATTCAAAGTATGCTCAATAAAAACTTATACAATAAAATAAAATATTATACATTGGCAGAAATATATTTGCTGCTTGAAGCATATACATTATCGGGGTTTCTCCTTAAATAAAATAACATATTATAAATATGATTCATAATAATAGGAAAATAATTATTTATGCTGCATATTTTTGAATGAGATTAACCTATCGATTTCCTAGATCATCCATCAACTTCTCAATTCCATATAGTAACATATCATTATTAGTATCGTTGCCTTTTCGATCTTCCGCCCATTGATTATCGTCATTCCAGTCAAAGGCTAGACAATCCTTGCATTTTCAAAACTTTCGATTTGGATTCTGCGATATACTAGAAGTCCATAACTTTTGGTAACCATTGGGGCATTTACGACAACGTCATCGTTCCACTGAATTTGAACATGTGCTAGATGACATTATAATCACAATCAACTGCAAACTACATCATAACATAAACTTTAGGTAAGAATAAGACAGAAAAATATCATACCATCATACTCATATATTCTTTGAAGCAACATACCATGAAATTCATAAAGAAATAGATTTTCATAAATTACAGAAGATAATTAAAGATACAACCCAAGAGACATAACAAGAAAAACTCAACCAAGCTTAAATGGAAACCACCCAAAATCAAGAGAGAAAATTTGAATATAATGTCTGCTCAATCCTCATAAATCGAATAACTTTATATTCTTTCATAAATAAAGCACTGCCATTACTACACAAAAACATAAGTCTTAATCCACAACCCAACTGCAGCATATTCTCTGGTAAGCATTGATACAAATCCACCTTAAATGTAAGCATATTCTCATGTCTTCCCTTGCGGCTAAGAGAGACAATTTTCATATTGGGATATAACCAAACCAAAGTCTTTTATTGCTGGATGTAATCGGCTAAATAAATGAATAGACAAGCAAATGATTGAAAGCAACTAACAATGAACAGACAAGCAGAGGATTGAAAGCAACTAACAAATAAATGTTTTGTAACTTTAAACAACTTTGGCTTCCCAAATTATCTTCCAATCCAGACCCTATAATTTCTTCCACCAGAATCCAAGAGACTTTCAATCAACATAGATAATACTCAAACCAAACAAATCTGATAACCAAACAAATCTGCTACCCAAATTCCAGCAACAAAATTGAAATGCACATAACCAACAAAATTTTTCATACAGGAAAAAAATCCAATAAGACACCCTTAAATGCTCCTTAAAATTAAAAACAATCAAGGAACTGAAAATGAAGGCAGAAGAAATGAATTAGCATATTTGACGAAGGAAAGGGACGCGCTGGATGGCCATGGACTTGTCAGCTGGAGACTTGTTCACCGGCGACGGACTGCAACGTGGACGACGAACTGAAGAGATGAAGAAAAAATGAATGCATAATAAGCGAAGACGACTTGGTTTAGGAGAAATGAAGAAAATTGAAAATGAAGAAAATTGACAATTAAGGAACAAAAATGAAGGCAGAGGAAATGAATTAGCACATTTGACGAAGGAAAGGGACGCGCTGGATGGCCGTGGACTTGTCCGCTGGAGACTTGTTCGCCGGCGACGAACTGCAACATGGACGACGAACTAAAGAGATGAAGATGACGGAATGCCCAATAGGCGAAGACGACTTGGTTTAGGAGAAATGAAGAAAATTGGAAATTAAGGCAAGTTGAATCTCTTGTGTTTGGCAAATATGATTTGTTAATCTTGGGTTATTTCATATAAAGCAAAACGCATCCTCTGTTGTCGTTCTGGAAAATTATTTGTAGCTTTGTCAATAAGTATATCATTTCTCTTTAAGAAGAAACCCCAGGCCATTATTCATCATCATATTTACTTAGTTATTAGTCCTTATTTCTCTAGATTTTTCGCAATAAAATTTGCTTGCTTCCCTAATTCTCATCCAAGGCAACCACAAGAGAGATCTTTGTGCTTCTCCTCCATGCCAGGTAAGCTTCTAACTCTTTTCCCTCAATTTTCGATGCATGCATTTTCTATTCTCTATTTTGAAGATCATGAATCTAGGATTGTAATGAGTTGTTTTGAATTTTTGAGCTTAACTAGAGTGTATATTTGCATTGGGTGATGATATAACATGGATTAAGTTCTATTTTGGCTAAACTTCAAAACTTAAAAAAAAAAGTGTTGTGCATGAAAGAAATGGTGAAGTGGGTGAGCTTACTTTTGAAGTTGTTAATGATATTAATAATAAGAGTAGCATTTGGAGTGAGGATTAGATTGTTGTATTGAAGAATGTAAGTTGACGGTGATTAGTATGCTATAGCCGAACTTAGGAATGTTTTTAGAAGGAAAATCTCTTTGTTGGAGTGGAGCTATAAACATGAATTAGTGTAATGGTAATGTATAATCATGAGTTATGTTAGCATTTGTTAAATTGATGAGTTGTAATGAAGATATATTGGGTATGGATGTTGGTAGTGTTAGTAGTTGTAATGTAATTATGGCCGAATTGATGATATTGAGTAAGAGGCTCAACCTTTGTTGTAATGATGATGATATAGGCTTTGTGTTTGAAATTCTAATGTGGAGAGTTTTATTATTGTTGATGAGTGTCACATGAAAGAAACTACTTGGTAAGGAAGTAGTTGAGAGTTTCATTTTGGGTAATAATGTACATTTTTATGACATTATGATAAGATAGCTAATGCATGACGGGTGATTAAGTTTATGGTTGGATGGTATCATATATTTTCACTATGTCATGAGATTAAACTTATGAATTAAGTTTCAATTTTAAAATCGATCACTGCAAAATGGTTCATGTTATGTTATATATGTTGGGGTTTTGGGCGATAGGGCGCAGCGGAAGCGCGGGTCCGGGCGATATCGTATTTTAAAAACTTTTTCAAAATACCGAATAAATTATTCATATATTACCTAAACCAATTTATTTAATATCATATATTAACATAAATATAGTTGAAAACTCGCGAAACTTTTACGAAAACTGGTTTTCCGCAAAATTGCCTAAAACTCATTTTTGACCGAACCGACTACTCGCCACTTATGGAAACTGCCCAGGTCAGCTCCAATAGTGTCGGGGCAGTTCACGGGCTGCCTGAACAGTGACGGAATCACTGTTTTCACAGCCGTCACCCGGTTGGCTCAAAATCCACCCGGTAACGCCGTTTTTGGCCGTTTTCGCTTATTTCAAGTCGGAAACACTTTCCGGCAATTGTGCCAACACCCAAATTACATCCAAAACATTCTAAAGACAACAATTTCACCACAAAATCAGTAACATTTCCAGGTCTGAAAACAGTAACCGAATTTGTCATTTTTCCATGCTTTAATCCAAATTTCAACAAGATTATCTAATTAATCCATCACCAAATGAATCCCACCATAAATGAATAACTCTAGAACAATTCTAGGCTATTTAGAGTGGATCAACAACTCTAGAATGGCAACAAAAATGTCCAATAATAATTTGAACAAATTGGAATGAAATTACACTAATTCCATCAAAATACTACTTCACACATGCATCCTAACTTCCAATCCATCCACCAAACAACAAAGCCCCAAATTTTTAGATTTGAAAGAAACCCTAGAACACTTTCTAAATAAAAAGAAATAAGAAATCATATTTCTAAGCTTTGGGTTAAAAGATTACCTTTTAATCTCTTATTTCCTAAGCTTGTCCTTTGATCTTTTCCTTCAAATCTTCAAGATTTTGAAACAAATTTTCAAACCCATATTTTGGAGCTTGTTTCGGCAGTGGAGAGAAGTGGAAGATAATGAAAAAACAATTTTTTCTTTTCCTTTATATATGGACGAAAATGAGTGGTCAAGGGTGCAATTTTGTCAACTTAAAATTTAATCAAATTAAAGCTTTATCACTTTATAATTATCCAATCAAAATTGGACATGAATAAGGTGTAATTAAACTCATGCCATTTGTCCCAATGATTTATCACCATGTATCATATACTTAATGAAAAATGGATAAAGTTTAAAAATTTAATTATTTAATTATTTAACATTTAAATAACTAGATAATTAAATAATAATCTATTTTTATTTACATTAAATAATAAATACATATATTTATGGCATGTGTCAAAATCTCATTTGAAAAATAATTAATGTGTATCTAATCGTATTATGTATCAAATACAATACACAATAATTATTAGCGGACAAAATTCCCTAATTGCATGTGTTGTCGTTTAACGATTAAACGATCCAAATTAACTCATTTAATCCGGTGAAGTATTATGAATAATCTGTATTATTCATTTCGCGTTGCCCAAGTGCTCAACGAGTACACTTCATATTGTGGGACTCTCTAAGCTTAGGTTTATCCGTCACGAAATCCAATTTCGTGTCCATAATCCACCCACTCATGGATTATGATGACCACAGATAATCTCGCTAAACTATGCAAGTCGAGGTCATAGCATATGTATAATCCCTCAGTCACAAGCCATCCGTATTATACCTGGGATATAGATATAAACGTCAAATCTGTTCGGTATAATACAGTCGACTTTCAATTTACGATCATGAAATAACACTCAGAACTGGTTTCCGACGTTATACCACGGCCATGGATTTACTAGATCGTAAACACGTGCTGGATGTCTATGCCCTGTACACAGGACTGACGGATCTATCTTGATACGCACTGGATATCATAAGCATCAGTCCACACCCAACGAACAGGCCGAGGTCTGATCATGAATAGATCGTTGACGTGACTGCCATCAAAGTGTGGAGGATAACTCATATATCCCACTGTGGTATCTCAAGTCTAAGGACCACTATGCTCGCTCAACTTGAGAAGGTTCCTATTGACGTTGGTGTACCATCTATTAGGAAACCTTCAGTGAGTCGTTCAGTGTCTTATCAAATAAACACCTACATGTCTATAAGAGTCTCCCTAGACTCATGGGTCACTGGGATAAACCATCGGACCAAGTCACGATATACGACATGTACTGGTCTCAGCGGATTTTACTAACCGACCCGTGTTAGTAAATCTTGACCAGGAACTTTATTTAAGAATATACAACTAATAGTGCGCTTCCCAATGTCAATTACAAACTACGTTGTAACTGCGCATTATACTGTAAATCATAGGGTCTTTGTCTAATATACACATATCACTGAACCAGATTCAGTTTCGATCTAATCGTAATCAGATTAGATCGAATAAATGTATAAAAGACAAGGGTGCTACCAGAAAATTAGTAATGTTATGGAAAATCGAACTGCTCGTATTTATGAATCAGACATAAATACGATCAAGATTGACACTCGGAGCACCAACCCTAACAATTTCTCCCACTTGCTCTAGTGCCAATCCATGGTATCCTATACACATCTTCAATGTATATCTGTAGGACACAGAAACCGAGCGACGCCGTTCCTAGGCTCGCGGCCTAGTTGGGAAGGATTACATAACATGGAGTCGCCACCCGGTGTGAACCGGGACAAAGATTTAAGGCCGCACTCACCCCTCGCAAGGGAAGACCTCAAACCGTTGGGTTCGGAATGGTCCCTTACTTATGTCACTTGTAATGAAAGGATTCATGTAATAATTTAACTAAGCTTAAGTAACACTTATTTCCAATAGTATCATGCTTCTAAATTCTCATGTGTAAAATAAAACTCATGTACGCATTTCACATATATCTTACATTTAAATTTGCATGCTAAACATATATCAAGATAGCAACTAGCATACAACTTTACTTGCATATCACATTCAAAAAAAAAACACAAGCGCACATATTAACCATACAAGCACACATGGTAAGCATACAAGCACACATATGGGCACTTTTCAAGTGGTACGTGGAATTGTAGCCCAAGTACAGACCGCACTACCGTCCATTCAGAATCGGCTACGGAATTTACGTCTGGGTTTCCATCCGATATACCGCAAGAAATAATACTCAAATGTTATCATGACACAAGCATATGAATTGTAATACATCAACATATTTGCATTTATACATGTGGAGATAGCTACTAGGAAAACTATGCATGAAATCTAATGAAAAAGACTCAGTTCAGTGTATTCGCGTTCGTGTAGCGTTCGTAAACGCGTTCGAACGGAAATGAAACAGAATGCTCACGTTCGAGTAGCGTTCGTAAACGCGTTCGAACGGAATGAAACAGAATGCTCACGTTCGAGTAGCGTTCGTAAACGCGTTCGAACAGAAATGAAACAGAATGCTCACGTTCGAGTAGCGTTTGTAAACGCGTTCAAACGGAAATGAAACAGAATGCTCACGTTCGAGTAGCGTTCGTAAACGCGTTCGAACGGAAATGAGACCTGATGCATGATAAGGCAAAATTTATGCGCGTTCGAGTTGCGTTCGGGAACGCGTTCGAACGGACACGGACCTGATGCATGAAATAGGATGCAATAAACAGAAAATAAAGGGGCGCGGCGAAGCACTGCCGTAAAGGTGACCTTTTGGGGCTCTTGATCTCTCAAAGAGAGGACCTTTAGACCAACATGCTAAGCCCATGCGCATCACGTCACACATACAAGACTAGAACCAATCATATCAACCAAGTGTGCCTGATTGAACACATCTCACATCCAATCTGAACACACGTCAACCGGCGCGGCAAAGCATTGTGGAAAAGGGGGCTTTTAGCCCCTCCCCATAGGGGATCTCACATCACACTTACTAAGCCCATGCGCTCGATTGACTTATACATACGAAAATAAAGATAAACAATATATTGAATTCAAGAGAAAACTAAATAACAAAAAAGCAACACAACGAAAAGATATGGTGCCGTTTACTCAAGCGGTACGTGGAGTTGTGGCCCGAGTACATATCATATTACCGTCCATTCGGAATCGGCTATGAAATTTATGTCCGGGTTTCCATCCGATATACCGCGAGAGTTGACACATCTCTCATTCATCCAATGCCCACAACATATTACATCTCATAATTCATGCATATTTATATACTCAAAAATCACAACACACATTTTAACATTACAATCATACAAGAAATACTTAATAAATAATGCGGAAAAGGAAAACAAGTGTGAAAGATACCCTCAGGTCTAACCTTTTTAGTCGTCTCTCGGACTCACGTTCCACGAAGATCGAAAGGGGGGTAAAGCTCCGCAACTTTTCTGGTCCCTGGTTCAACGTCCTAGCTCACTGCTTCGCTGCTTTACTTATTGTTCGAACTCCGTTATGCTCCTATTCGGCTCCTGTTTTGCTGCTCACTGCACGGGCTACCTGTTTCAATGTCTTCAAAGAACTATTCCAAGTTGTGTGGGTTCTTAGTGCAATTAAAAGTGATTATTTTTAAGGTTATCTATGTAGTTTTCTAAGTTACTGTTTTTTAAGGATTTTGGGCTACTGTTTTAAGGTAATCTAGGAGGTTGTTTTGGCGTGTTTTAGAATTCGGCTATGGGTGAGTTTGGGTTCGGCTATGGAGGGTGGTCTTGTGGTGGTTTCTTTGTTTTCTTTTTGTGTGTGTATGAAGTGTTTTCTCTTGGATGTGTTTTGGGTGTGTAGAGAGAGTTTAGAGAAATTTCGAGAGAGCTTGGGTGTGAATTGTGTTGTGTGTCCAACAAAGGCTTTGGTGAGGGGTTGTTTATATAGAGAAGGGTTAGGGTTGACAAGAGAAGGGATTTTGTGCATTTAATTAGGATATGATTTAGTGTTTAGCAAGGAAAGTCAAAGATTGAGGGGGGACAAATTTGGTTTAGATTAGGAAGTCAATACTTTTAAATTGGTGGATATCTTATTGAATTAGGAAGTCAAATATATGATTGGCTTTAATTGGTTAAGATTGATTTTAAATAGGCAAATCTTATTTTTAGTTTTAGTATATAATATATTTGATTATTTATATTAGGCATGATTTTATTTTATGTTTTATATTTAATTGGTAAATGATTTAAATGTTTTATTTTAATGTTTAATATTTAATTAATATTTATTTATTTAATTTGGGATGTGTTTTATGGGCTTTGGGGAGCTAAATGGGCTGGGCGTGAGGCTAGCAGCAAAACCAGAATTACCGACACCGTTCGAACGCTTACTCGAACGCGACACGAACGCCCGCAATCTGTTTCCCGTTCGAACGAAGTAACGAACGCAGCAATAACGAAGACAGTGAGCTTATTTGTTCTGAATTTCCCCTTCCGATATCCGTTTCCCGCGGCTTCCGTGACTCAAAAGGTAGTGCCTCCAAATGAGGCTCATCATCGGGTTTCACATGCGAAAATGCAATGCCTACAGTCGCCCCCACTTTGATGGGACTTGTGCAGTGTGTGACTTTGAACAATCCTATCAAAGTTATGCAATGCATTTTACTTACCTGGCTAGCTAGCTGTCTCGAGCTGAGCTGATACTGCAGTGGACCTCGATCCTGAGACGCGTCTCGATGCTGCTGATAATGTGGACCTCGAACCTGAGACGCATCCCAATAGCTGCAACTGACAACGGGGGCCTCGACCCTGGGACGCATCCCAATACCGCTGACAAAATGTGGGCCTCGACCCTAGGACGCATCCCGAAAATGATGATGCAGTGGACCTCGATCCTGGGACGCATCCCAATAGCTGCAACCGACAACGGGGGCCTCGACCTTGGGATGCATCCCAATACCGCTGACAAAATGTGGGCCTCGACCCTGGGACGCATCCCGAAAATGATGATGCAGTGGACCTCGATCCTGGGACGCATCCCAATAGCTGCAACCGACAACGGGGGCCTCGACCCTGGGACGCATCCCAATACCGCTGACAAAATGTGGGCCTCGACCCTGGGACGCATCCCGAAAATGATGATGTGGAGCTTCGCTCCTCAGCCGATATGGGCTTCGCCCCCAAGATGACATGATGTGATGTGGAGCCTCGCTCCCCAGTCGATATGGGCTTCGCCCTCCGAGACCCATACCCGGAACTTAACTTCATTGGGACCTCAATCTTCAGATTACTGCCCATATCAAATGTTGTGCCTTTACCATCTCTGATTGGCTCACTGCTCGCTCTTTTCCGTCTTCAACACCTGTTTACACAAAATAGAACAAACACAAAAATACGCAATATAGGTTACGTGTATGCATGTATGCAGGAGTTTTCTTACTCCGTTGGGTTAGGTCTTCCGCTGGCGACCAAGTCTTCTCAAGCAAAGTACAACTTCAACCTGTCAACATTGATTGGTTCTGTGAATTCATTTCTTTCCAAGTCTGATAGCTTCACTGCTCCATTTCCCAGGTGTAGACAACAGGAGCTGGGCGACGCCGTCCTAGGCTCGCGGCCTAGCTGAGAAGTACGAAATAACATGGAGTCGCCACCCGGTGTGAACCGGGACAAAGATTTAAGGCCGCACTCACCCCTCGCAAGGGAAGACCTCAAACCGTTGGGTTCGGAATGGTCTCTCTTTTATGTCATCTTGTAATGTTTGTGATTTGTGCAATATTAACCAAGTCTACTTAGCATGCGTGCTCAAGGGTACTTAGATCTAACATGCTTCATCCAATAATTCCATTGCAATATAACACAACGAGCACATTGAATCATTACATTAACATGTATAAATCATTACCCAAACACATCATAAACTAATAACATGCATAAAGGACAACCTAAATATGCTTTAACAAATAAATAACAAACTAAACTAAATCATGCTTTAAATAATAAACGAATAACCTAAAGGCTATAACATGCTCAAATACAAATTTGGATGAGACGAGATATGTGTATCTTAAGTGGTACGTGGCATTGTATCCCGAGTGCAGACCGCACTACCGTCCATTCGGAATCGGCTACGGAATTTACGTCCGGGTTTCCATCCGATATACCGCAAGCAATATCACATATTCCATTCACCAGAAATCACATCATGCACCAATCCACAATACTCAATAAAACAATAAAATGACACATGCGGGATAAATATGTGGCCAACTATCTGGCCGTTCTCAATGTAGGACTTCGCATACCCGATTAGACGTATCTGACGTCAACCGAATACGTCGCGTCCGTAACAGTAAAGTAACAAAGGGTGCCCTCAGGTCTTACCTTTTAGTCGTTGTCCGGGAGTGCGTACCGCGGTGCCGGAAGGGTTATCATTCCACTGTTCTCAATGTCTGCTTTTCCGCTGTTTTATCCGGGTTCGCTGTTTTCGCTGTTTTGTCCGTTTCCAACAGATCCGCTATTTCTGCCGTTTTCACTGTTTTCACTGTTTTCACGGGTTCACTCTTTCCACTGTTTTCACGGGTTCACTCTTTCCACTGTTTTCATTATTTTCGCTGTTTCCGCTGTTTTCACTCGTGGCTTCCGCTCGCCGTTTTCTCTAATTTCTCACTATTTTCACTCAAATTTCAGGCTATTATCCTCCGTTTTAACTTGCCGTTTTTGGGTTAATCTTGGGTGCAACTCTTGGACTGTTATGGAGGTAATTCTTACACGTGCATGGGCCGGTTTTAGGGTTGTGGGTTGATGCATGCATGGGGTGGTTTAAGGCAGTTCATGGGCTTGGTTTCAGGGCAATTCGTGTGTGTTAGGGTTGTTTTGGGCTGAAGTTCCACTCGGTTGGCAGTGAAGCTAAGGGTTCCAAGGTGTAGTTGCAGTGCAGTGGGCTCGTGGAGCTTGATGCGTGTTTGAGGGCTCGACAGAGAGAGGAAGGGAGAGAGGGCTGTGTTTGTTGGATGATTGGGCTAGTGTGAGGGTTGCTGTTTCTCGGTGTTGCTCAGTCAGGGTGGCCGAGAACTGCAAGGTTTGTGTTTGTTTGCATGGACAGCTATGGGCTGTGCGTGATGGTCCGAAGTGAGTGAAGGCTAGGGTTCTGTGGTGTGCGCAGTTCACTGGTCAGTTTAGTGAGGGGCCGAGAGAGGCAGTGAAGGGCTGAAATGGAGGCATTGTTTTCGGTAATTATGGCAGGTCTTGTAGGCAGAATCCGGTAGTTATAGGGCTGATTTTTAGTGCAGTTTGTAATGGTAAAAGGGGAAAGTTTGGACGTGGTTTGGGGCTGCTACTGGCGTGAGTTGAAGCTGATCAGAAAAGGGGTGAACGTGCATGGGGCTGCATGGTAAGTCTGTTTACAGGCTGTTGAATATAAGGGCTGAGTAGGGACATTTTGGCATGAAGGATAGAAGCAGAATGATGGCTGATTTTGGCGCTGGTTGATAGGCAGAATAGAGCTGATTAAGAGGCAGTTAGGCGTGTGTTTTGAAGGCTAAATGAGGGCTGAATGGGGCGCTGAACTGGAGCTGATTAGGCGCTGTGTGGTCTTCTGAATGGGCGTTAGCTAGGTAGGTGGCGTCGAGGGTGTTGATGCTGAATGAAGGGCTGTTGGTTTGTGAGTGTGATTCACGTAGGGCTGACTTGGTTTTGTGCTGTTATCATCATACATGCGTTGAAGGGTCAGGTTAGAGGTGTGAAGCTGGGCGAGGCATGAGGGGTTATGGCGTGGCTGTGAAGGGTTGTTACTGCCGTCAGTTGAGAGAGGGATGTGCGTGAGTTGCTGTGGTGAGGTTGCTGCCGTCAGTTGAGAGAGGGATGTGCGTGAGTTGCTGTGGTGAGGTTGCTGGCCGGCTAATGCTAGAGGCGTGGGCTGTGTGATGATAGAGGTCAGGGGCCGAGAGGAGTGGGTGAAGGGTCATCATCTGCCAGAGGCATGGGCGGTTAGTGGTTGAGGCAGGGAGCAGTGTATGGGCGTAAATGATGAAGGTTAGGGGCGTTTGAATGGGCTGTTGCATGCTTTTGTTGCTTAGTGTTTTGGCTTTGTTTGTAGTTGCAAGTTGGTTAGTGGAGTGATGGGTGGTTATGGGTGCATGGGTTTACGTAATGGGCGTGCAGGGAAGAAAGTTAGTGGAGGATGGGTGGCTAATGCTGAATTGGTTTAATTTATTTTGTCAATTTATGCTTGGTGGAGTTGGTGTTCACGTGGGTGGGAAGGAAATTGGCACCTGGTTATTGTTTTGGTTTAAATGGGCGTGGGCTTTGGTTTAGGTGGGCTTGGTGTTTGGGCCAAGGAAATGTTGCTTGCGAGGGTTCTGGGCCAAGGATGATTTTGAAATGGAAAAGGCGACGACGAACCCGAAGCAAAACGAGCGAATAAAATCCACAAAATGTCAATTTTTGACTTTTCCCTTCCGACGACCGCTTTCCGCAACTTCCGCAACTAAAAAGTAGTGCCTCCATTCGAGGCTCATCATTGGGCTGATATGCAAAAATGCAATGCCTACACCAGGACTTTTTGAACGATGTAAGGTCCTTCCCAGTTAGGCCTGAATTTCCCTCTTGGATCTGTCGTCGACGGCCTCGACTGCTTAAGTACCAAATCACCCTTTCTGATCTTTGTGGGACGTACTTTCTTGTTGAATGCCCGGGCTAGTCTCTTCTGATACAACTGCATGTGATACAAAGACTTCGTTCTCTTCTCATCCAACAGTACCAACTGATCAAATCTCTGTGCGGCCCATTCCTGTTCCGGTAGTTCTGCCTCTGCTAATACCCTCAGGGACTGCATTTCCACTTCTACTGGCAATACTGCTTCCATTCCGTAGACCAAGGAGTAAGGTGTTGCACCCGTTGCCGTTCTGACCGACGTTCTGTACCCCCACAAAGCATACGGTAACTTCTCGGCCCAATCTCTACAATTTTCTGTCATCTTGGCTAAAATTGTCTTTATAGTCTTGTTGGCTGCCTCAACTGCCCCATTTGCCTGCGGCCTGTACGGTGATGACTTGTGGTAGCCTATCCCGTGCCTCTGTAACATTGCCTTCGTCTCTCCTTGAAACTGGACCCCGTTGTCTGTCACTACATGATGCGGCATACCATACCGACAAATGAGGTTCCGAGCTATGAACTTTGCCATCTGCTTCGCTGTAACATTACAGAAGGATTCGGCTTCCACCCACTTTGAGAAGTAATCCACTGCTACTACTATGAAGCGATGCCCATTAGATGCATTCGGTCGAATTTCCCCGATCATGTCAATCCCCCATGCTGAGAACGGCCATGGCTCTGACAGCCCGTGCAATTCTGTGTGCGGTAAGTGATTCAGATTACCATGTGCTTGACAGTCATGACAGTGCTTTACCATCTTCGCGCAGTCTGTCTCCATGGTTGACCAATAAAACCCCTGTCTCACTATCTTGCGGGACAAGTTCAGCCCATTCATGTGCGGGCCACATACCCCGGCATGTACCTCTTCCATCACTTTCTGAGCTTCTTCTTTTCTCAAACATTTCAACTGAATGCCGTTTGCTTGCCTTTTGTACAGTTCCCCTCTCAAAGTCACATACTGGGAAGCCAACTTCTGAATGGCTATTCTGTCTTTTCTGCCTGCCCCCTCCGGGAATTCACCATGTTCCAGATACCTCTGAATGTCATAATACCAAGGTTTACCGTCGTCAACCTCAACTCCCAGAATTCTTTCTATCTCATAGGCAGGTTTACTTGCTGTTGTTAGTATCAACGGTCTCATCACTAACTTCTCTGAATTTTCCCAAGTTGCTGCAAGTGTAGCCAATGCGTCTGCCATATGATTCTCCTCCCTCGGTAGGTGCTGAAACTTACACTCGGGGATATCCTGTGCCAATTTTCTGAGGTGAAACAGATAAGGCCTCAACCGTTCTTCCTTCAATTCCCATTCTCCTCGCATCTGCTGGACCACCAACATAGAATCTCCGTAGATTTCCCCACACTCCCGCCTTCAAGGCTATCAATGATGTCAGGCCAAAAGCACATGCTTCATACTCAGCCATGTTATTAGTCACTCTGAATGTCAACCTCTTAGCCAAAGGCAAAGTCTCTCCCTCGGGGGTCACTATCACGATCCCGATTCCAGCTCCCTTGTAATTCACTGCTCCGTCAAAGTACATCTTCCATCTCTGAACTGTTATTGCTTGGATCTCTTCATCTGGAAACTCAAACTTATACTGATCTCCCTCAACAGGTTGCAATGCTAGAAACTCCGCTACTGCTCGTCCCTTGATCACTTTGGAGGTGATATACTCAATGTCAAACTCTGTCAACAATACCAACCATCGGCCCAGTTTTCCCACTAGTGAAGGACTGAATGAAGATATTTCAGAGGATTCTCTTGCCGCAAGCATCCTGCCTTGTAAGACCACACTGTATCTTGTAAGACTGGAAGTAATGTCGCACTTTCTGGAAGCCCATACCACTGCAAGACAGATCTTCTCAACTTCCTGATACCGAGCCTCATACGGAAGCAGCTTCTTACTCAGATAATAAACTGCATGTTCTACTACCCCTGTCTCATCTGCCTGTACCATCATACCCCCAATGCTTCTGATTCTATAGCCAAATACATATCAAAGGTCTACCCGGCCCTCGGAGGTTTCAATCAAGGTGGCTTCACCAAGTATTCTCTGATTCTGTCGAAGGCGGTCTGACACTGTTCATTCCATCTCACTGGCTGATCTTTTCTCAACAGTTTGAAGATAGGCTCACATACCGATGTCAACTTGGAAATAAACCGACTGATGTACTGAATCTTTCCCAAGAACGCCCTGACTTCCTTTTCTGTCTTTGGTGCAGGCATTTCTGTGATTGCCTTGATCTTTTCGGAGTCTACCTCTATTCCGCCCATTCCCACTGTATGACCAAGCAATTTCCCTGATGTCACCCCAAACACACATTTTCTTGGGATTAAGCCGCAGGTTATATCTGTCAACTCTCTGGAGGAACCTTTCCAATGCCTCAATATGCCCAATCTCGTTTCTGATTTCACCATCATGTCATCCACATACACCTCAATCTCTTTGTGCATCAAGTCATGGAAGAGTGTAGTGGCCATCCGCTGATAAGTAGCTCCTCCATTCTTAAGCCCAAACGGCATTACCTTGTAACAATAGGTACCCCACTCGGTAACAAATGCAGTCTTGTGTTTATCTTCCTCAGCCATGAGAACCTGATTGTACCCTGAAAATCCATCCGCAAATGAATACATAGCAGACAAAGCCGCACTGTCAACCAGAACATCTATATGCGGCAAAGGGAAATCATCTTTCGGACAAGCCTTGTTAAGATCCCTGTAGTCTACACACATTCTGACCTTCCCATCTTTCTTCGGCACCGGCACTATGTTAGCCAACCATTCGGGATATTTTACCACTTCCAGGAACCCCACATCTATCTGCTTCTTAACTTCCTCTCTGACTTTCTCAGCCCATTCCGGTCTCATCCGTCGAAGTTTCTGCTTTACTGGCCTCATATTCGGATAAGTTGGTATTGTGTGTTGGGCAATGTTTCTGTCTACCCCGGGCATGTCCTCATAAGACCAAGCAAATACTTTGGCATATCTGACCAACACTTGTTCTAGTTTCTCTCCCTTTCTTCGGAGGTTACTTCACTTGCAATCAAAATTTCTTTGGGGTTCTCAAGTGTGCCCAAGTTAAATGCAATAGTTCTGGCTGAACTGATGTCAAATATGCTTGATTCATGCAGAGTGAATGGAAATGACTCAGGCAAGTAAGCAAAAGAAATGTCTTTATTATTGGATAATGCGGAAGTACATTCAAATAAGTCAGGAAGGTAAATGTCTTCATCATCTATAGACACTTCTTCCTCTGCAATCAGGTCTTCTTCAGGCTTCTCATCTTCCAGAGTCAGGCTCTCTAACTTCATCAATTCCTCCTCCCAAATCTCTGTTTCCACAGCTTTTCCAGTCAATGGTTTCTCACCCAACAAATCCTGGAAGATCTCAAACCCAGGCACCACAATCCCATTGACTTTCACAGGTTCAGGCTCTCCTTGATACCCTGAAGCTTTCACAAAGCACTCCATCAGTTTCAGGCCCTTTTTCTTGACCTTCGGCTTTTCTTCGTCAGATTTGTACCCCAAACCCTTCCGAGTAGTCTGTCCTCTGAAATCCGGCAATTTTGAACCTTTACCCGGCTCAAACTTCATCTTCTCCATAATCCTAGCCACCCTAGGATCCACCCACTCCTCAAAAGTGGCTGATACCTGGAACCTTGTGAAAGGTAGTATCTCCAAGGCGGCCACGGCATTGTCTAACTCGGCCCGGATGGTAACAATCTCTCCCTCATACGGGAATCTGATCATCTGATGCAAAGTGGAAGGCACGCCCCCAAGCTTGTGAAACCAAGGCCTTCCCAACAATAAGGCAAAAGTGGCTGGGATGTCCAGCACTGTGAACTCAACCTCATCTTCAATTGGCCCTACCTTGACCATAGCCACAAAGGTACCCTCAACTCCCCGCTTACTGTCATCGTAAGCTTTAATAGTCATACTAGAGGGATCCAAGTCTGTTGCTTTCATACCCAATCTTGCCAGAATTTTCAATGGGCACACATTGATGGACGAACCGTCATCCACCATCACACATGAAGTTTTCTTGCCCCTCACTTCGGCCCTGATAAATAAAGGCCTATTATGATTCCTCCCCTCCGGTGGGAGATCTTCCTCAGAAAATGATATCTGTAAAGCTTCCTTCTGAACTGACCCAACAAACATTGCGGGGTTGGCATCCTCCGGTACCACAATCTTGCTCAAGGCCTCAACCATAGCCTGTCTATGCTCCCGAGATGCACATAATAGTTCCCAGATACTGACCTGTGCTCTAGTCTTCCTCAATTGCCTCAGCACTATATCCCCTTCAGCATTTTCTGCAGCCTCAACCACTTCTCTACCATCTGTCAAAGCTTCCTTACCCTTTTCCGCCCGCCATATCATTATAAAAACGACCGCTACGTGTCATTCCCCTCACTTCCTCCTCATCACTGCTAGAGAAATCAAGCCAAAAGTCCTTCTTCTGCTCAAACTCATCCTCACTAGTGTTATCCCAGATCCCAGGCAAAAGGCTTGAGGGTGAAAGGATTTTAGGACAGGTCTTCTGGAAGGCCAGAATTGATCATATAGGCTGGTGGTGGTACGACACGGTAGTTGGGTAAGAGGTTTCTGTGTGTATCGGGCTGTTCTGTTTCTGGGTTGGGTATTTTCTTGGAGTCTATTAGGTCTTGGATTTCATGGCGGAGTCGGGCGCAGTTGTCGGTGTCATGGCCTTTTTGTTGGTGGAAGTGGCAATAAAGGCTCAGGTTAATATGTGGTGGTATGGGATTGGGTAATGTTTGGGTATCCAAGGGTTTTAAAAGCCCTTGCCTCTTCAACTTCTCTAGCACCTTAGACAGGGGCCTTCCCAAGTTGGAAAACTGCCTGTTCCGGATAGCAGCAACTTCAGCAGAAACGGGCTTTGTTCCCGATGTTCCCCCAATGGGCCTCCTGTTTAGACCATAGAATTTTCTATTCTCGGCCTCTTCTTCTTCAATATCCATGACAGTTTCCCTCAACTGCCGAAAGTCTGCAATCATGGAGGTCATCCTCCTCAACTTGCCGTAAATGGAGGGTTTGGTGCCCTTGATAATCATCTTGATCTGATCCTTCTCCGAAGGCCTGGTCTGCATTTTCAATAATTGACCCCTCCACCGGTCCACATACTCCTTAAAACTCTCCTCCGCTTTCTGCTTAACATTCTCCAGATCACGGAGTGACAGATCGATCTCCAAGTCAGTGACATATTGCTTCAGGAAAGCATCAGCTAACTCCCTCCAATCTTCCTTCACTTTCTTGTCCAAACTGTGGTACTATACCGGGAGCTCCTTCAAGCGACATTCCGAACATTTTCTGCACCTGGCGCTGAGATAAGCCAACTGAACTCATGACTGATACAAACTGTCGGAGATGTACCCTCGGATCCCCATTCCCGTTGAACTTAGCCATATCCGGCATCTTGAACTGTGCAGGCAACTGTTCCTCAAAAGTCAAAGTGTCATAATCCAGTAGATCCTCATTCTTACCCCTCATCTTGCGGGTAACTGACTCAACCTGATCCCGAAGTTTCTGCAACTCTGTCTGAGACCCAGATACTCTGCCTGCTGCATACTCTGCCATATCATCATCAAAAGCGGGGATATCATCCCCCAATCTGTTCGGAGATTCCTCTTGCCTCACATCCCCGGAATTAACCCCGGCACGAGACCCAGCTATACCAGCCATAGCAGTAGTCAAAGCCTGCAACTGTTCAGTGATCTTGGCGAGACCATTCTCTAACTGATCCATACGGGACACCTCATTATCGGATTCACTCATACTTGTTCTTTTAGTGAGTCTGGTTCCTTCTCTAACCCAAACGGTATCTATGGTGTCTTTTAAGACACAGAGGATGTTAACAGGGTATATGTATGCATGATATGCATAAGAAATATATAACATTAAATCAAATAAAATTATCAAACAAATCGGCCTATCATCATTTTAGAAACTTTTGGGACAACTGTCATAAGGGTGAACCCGTCCCAGTTTAAATGGCACAACGAGTTCACGTCTTACGGCAAAGAGCCCAACTAAATCCAAATGATAATATTCCGAAGACAAGCACTCAAGTGGCCCATCAATCACTTAGAAGCTTTTGGCCCAATAGTCATGAAATACGTTCTTGTCCCAGTTTAAATGGCCCAACAAGCCCATATCCCATGACAAATGGTCCAAATGGATCCAAACGGTGATGTTCCCAAACATAAGCATAGAAGGGAGATAATGCAAACATAACATAATAATTTTTCATAATGGCCCATCAACATTTCAGAAGCCTTGGGCCTAATAGTCATACAGTACGAACTTGCCCCAGTTTAAATGGCCCAGCAAGCCCGCATTTCTAACAATAGTCCAACTGCATCCAAATGAGGATGGTCTACAAGCACATACTCAAGGAAATAATTGCTACTTTAACCATACAAACCAGTCTATGGGTGGATTTGCAAGAGTATGGACAAAGGCTCTCACTGGCGAAGGATAGCCCACAACTAGGTCTCCCCACTCAAGGGTTCAAGCGACCAGTGAGCGTATCCCTTTTTATACACTAAGGTACGTGCCAATAAGCTATGGTGTGTGACGGACTGTCAAATGGATTTCCCGTTGTAGATCCCTCAGAGGGAAGGTGGAGCGAGGCTCACTTAAATACCCAAGCCTCTTAGGCTCTTATCGCTTGTTGTCAGGAATAAACAACGAGTCCTCCAAATTAGTCCATCACAAAGGCTACAAGTAGATGGCCATATAGGTATCCTCACAGCTTTTCCTTCTAGAAAGGTAGTGAATGAAGGAAGACACCAAACCATTACCTAGCCTCAAAGTGCCCTTGATTAAACCCTCACTTATCCACTATAGACATGGCCAATTAAAACATAAATCCACTCATTACAAGACAATATTTCGGGGCCAATTCTCACATCCCCAGTGGAGTCGCCAGACTGTAGGACACAGAAACCGAGCGACGCCGTTCCTAGGCTCGCGGCCTAGTTGGGAAGGATTACATAACATGGAGTCGCCACCCGGTGTGAACCGGGACAAAGATTTAAGGCCGCACTCACCCCTCGCAAGGGAAGACCTCAAACCGTTGGGTTCGGAATGGTCCCTTACTTATGTCACTTGTAATGAAAGGATTCATGTAATAATTTAACTAAGCTTAAGTAACACTTATTTCCAATAGTATCATGCTTCTAAATTCTCATGTGTAAAATAAAACTCATGTACGCATTTCACATATATCTTACATTTAAATTTGCATGCTAAACATATATCAAGATAGCAACTAGCATACAACTTTACTTGCATATCACATTCAAAAAAAAAACACAAGCGCACATATTAACCATACAAGCACACATGGTAAGCATACAAGCACACATATGGGCACTTTTCAAGTGGTACGTGGAATTGTAGCCAAGTACAGACCGCACTACCGTCCATTCAGAATCGGCTACGGAATTTACGTCTGGGTTTCCATCCGATATACCGCAAGAAGTAATACTCAAATGTTATCATGACACAAGCATATGAATTGTAATACATCAACATATTTGCATTTATACATGTGGAGATAGCTACTAGGAAAACTATGCATGAAATCTAATGAAAAAGACTCAGTTCAGTGTATTCGCGTTCGTGTAGCGTTCGTAAACGCGTTCGAACGGAAATGAAACAGAATGCTCACGTTCGAGTAGCGTTCGTAAACGCGTTCGAACGGAAATGAAACAGAATGCTCACGTTCGAGTAGCGTTCGTAAACGCGTTCGAACAGAAATGAAACAGAATGCTCACGTTCGAGTAGCGTTTGTAAACGCGTTCAAACGGAAATGAAACAGAATGCTCACGTTCGAGTAGCGTTCGTAAACGCGTTCGAACGGAAATGAGACCTGATGCATGATAAGGCAAAATTTATGCGCGTTCGAGTTGCGTTCGGGAACGCGTTCGAACGGACACGGACCTGATGCATGAAATAGGATGCAATAAACAGAAAATAAAGGGGGCGCGGCGAAGCACTGCCGTAAAGGTGACCTTTTGGGGCTCTTGATCTCTCAAAGAGAGGACCTTTAGACCAACATACTAAGCCCATGCGCATCACGTCACACATACAAGACTAGAACCAATCATATCAACCAAGTGTGCCCGATTGAACACATCTCACATCCAATCTGAACACACGTCAACCGGCGCGGCAAAGCATTGTGGAAAAGGGGGCTTTTAGCCCCTCCCCATAGGGGATCTCACATCACACTTACTAAGCCCATGCGCTCGATTGACTTATACATACGAAAATAAAGATAAACAATATATTGAATTCAAGAGAAAACTAAATAAACAAAAAACAACACAACGAAAGAGAGATGGTGCCGTTTACTCAAGCGGTACGTGGAGTTGTGGCCCGAGTACAGATCATATTACCGTCCATTCGGAATCGGCTATGAAATTTATGTCCGGGTTTCCATCCGATATACCGCGAGAGTTGACACATCTCTCATTCATCCAATGCCCACAACATATTACATCTCATAATTCATGCATATTTATATACTCAAAAATCACAACACACATTTTAACATTACAATCATACAAGAAATACTTAATAAATAATGCGGAAAAGGAAAACAAGTGTGAAAGATACCCTCAGGTCTAACCTTTTAAGCCGTCTCTCGGACTCACGTTCCACGAAGATCGAAAGGGGGGGTAAAGCTCCGCAACTTTTCTGGTCCCTGGTTCAACGTCCTAGCTCACTGCTTCGCTGCTTTACTTATTGTTCGAACTCCGTTCTGCTCCTATTCGGCTCCTGTTTTGCTGCTCACTGCACGGGCTACCTGTTTCAATGTTTTCAAAGAACTATTCCAAGTTGTGTGGGTTCTTAGTGCAATTAAAAGTGATTATTTTTAAGGTTATCTATGTAGTTTTCTAAGTTACTGTTTTTAAAGGATTTTGGGCTACTGTTTTAAGGTAATCTAGGAGGTTGTTTTGGCGTGTTTTAGAATTCGGCTATGGGTGAGTTTGGGTTCGGCTATGGAGGGTGGTCTTGTGGTGGTTTCTTTGTTTTCTTTTTGTGTGTGTATGAAGTGTTTTCTCTTGGATGTGTTTTGGGTGTGTAGAGAGAGTTTAGAGAAATTTCGAGAGAGCTTGGGTGTGAATTGTGTTGTGTGTCCAACAAAGGCTTTGGTGAGGGGTTGTTTATATAGAGAAGGGTTAGGGTTGACAAGAGAAGGGATTTTGTGCATTTAATTAGGATATGATTTAGTGTTTAGCAAGGAAAGTCAAAGATTGAGGGGGGACAAATTTGGTTTAGATTAGGAAGTCAATACTTTTAAATTGGTGGATATCTTATTGAATTAGGAAGTCAAATATATGATTGGCTTTAATTGGTTAAGATTGATTTTAATAGGCAAATCTTATTTTTAGTTTTAGTATATAATATATTTGATTATTTATATTAGGCATGATTTTATTTTATGTTTTATATTTAATTGGTAAATGATTTAAATGTTTTATTTTAATGTTTAATATTTAATTAATATTTATTTATTTAATTTGGGATGTGTTTTATGGGCTTTGGGGAGCTAAATGGGCTGGGCGTGAGGCTAGCAGCAAAACCAGAATTACCGACACCGTTCGAACGCTTACTCGAACGCGACACGAACGCCCGCAATCTGTTTCCCGTTCGAACGAAGTAACGAACGCAGCAATAACGAAGACAGTGAACTTATTTGTTCTGAATTTCCCCTTCCGATATCCGTTTCCCGCGGCTTCCGTGACTCAAAAGGTAGTGCCTCCAAATGAGGCTCATCATCGGGTTTCACATGCGAAAATGCAATGCCTACAATATCATATACTCATGGCCCTCAAGAGCTCATCAGCACTCACGAGGTAGGCATGAACAAGTAAGCCTGCTTTAACGAATCGAGTCTGTCCAACAAACTCAACCGTTTTCCTTAACTAGCATCATTCATATTTTGCATAATCCAAATTCCACATTAATATAACTCAGACGCTATATCAGTATTGTGCTATAGTTGTTAAGTTATATATGTATTTAGAAATCAAATCCAAATACTTTAAGATAACCACAAACACTATACTAATATCAACACTTCCAATCATTGAGGTCACTATGCAACTTCATAAGTCAATACTTCATAAGTTGGAACTGATTCCACTAGTTTAGTAGAATCAACAGTGACACTCCCACTGCATATTTTCTGACTTTATATGACATAGACCATCTAATGTCATAATTAGGATCAAAACTATTATGACCTTATGGTTGCTCACTAAATTCTCCATAAATTAGAAACTCGTTCCTAATATCTCAAAGATCACAAAGAACATGTTTCTAAAACCATCATATGGTCTGCAACAAATCAAAATAACTCGTAACAATTACAATTAAATTGATATCTATAATCGCACATAATATGTTATTCATCACGCCATCATCCTATGATGCATAAGATTGACTAGACATTCCAATCAATCTTTCTTTCGATAAAGGAATCATCCTTTACGAAAGATGAATACTATATACATAAAAGACACGTTAACTGTCAAACAGTTATACTAACTGTCATACAGATAGTCTTGTTGTGTCCTTTATTAGATCATATCTAATATGCGATTAATGAGAGTCTTTCACAAGTCTCTTAGTTTTATATCATATATATAAAACCTTATATCAGATATATCAGAGACTACTCCAACTGCTCTCACGGAGAAAAGAAGACTTAATGATATATAGTATTAGAAAGAAATTTGTACGCTCCCACTGACCCTACTGACAAATATGTAGTCTCTATACTTCGATAAAACCAGACAATCTGACTAATATCAAAAACAGAGAGTACGAATTTCCGGAAAACTTATCTGAGTCTACAATAGGCTCCATAAGCCAGTGTATCAAACTGTGATCTTAGCATAATATAAACCCTAGGGCCATTCTAGAATGAACTCTTCAAACAAATAAATCACAACAGATTTCTCATTCGAATAAATCACTCAAGAACGCCACTTTACATTCTTTTGCCAAAATACAGTTCAATATCAACATTAACCAACAGATCCTTAATCGTTCAATCAGTGTGACTAGAGACAAGCTTCCTCAGAATCTACAATAGACTACTGAGTATAACCTACTCACTGTCATACTATAAAGGTCAAACCTTTATCAAGCTCATTATGCTTTTGCTGCACAAACAATTTGCACACTTTATGAACTATTCATAACGAAAGCTTAATCAAGTTCAAAACTTGATCGTAGTAAGCCATGAACAAGTTAGATCCATGGTTCAATGACAAATTCCGAAGTCAATATCAAATATCGCTCACACTATAAGTTATAGGATAATTTTCTTCGATAAGAAAACATCAGAACCATTAAGTATCAGATACTTTGTAAATGATTCTAACATCTTATTGTACTTATACGGAAGTTATCCAAGGGTCATTTCATCTTATTAACTCTGTAGTTCCATCACAATTTATCACTTTCACATTTGACTCCACTAAGTCAAGTCCTTTCTACAATCGTCAACATCAAATGTCGACCACCAAGTAGTAAAATAATTTTATTACTCGGGATCGTAGAAAATATATTCTATCAAATAGAATACAATATTCCATTGAATAGAATAAATGATAAACCTTACTTGTACCTCCGAGGTGCAAGTACTTTCAATTATATAATCATTATATAAAAGAAAGATTCAAATCTCAAACTATTCAAGATTCGAATTCTCTACTATTACATATCGTATACGTGACTGTAGAAGCCAATGGAACCAAAATTAAAGAGACGAATTGGTGTTACTGGAGCATAACCCCAAGAGTATTGAAAATTAATTCGGTAACTCTCAATATCAACGAATCAAATCATATAAGATTCAATAACTCCCACTGACCAATTCCATCACAATGGAATCGTGGAAGTTTAATACTGAGTAAGAATCACATTCATTAAATATCATTAGAACTAATTACCATAAATTCATTTGTTTGATCAAATCAAACATCCTCGAACAACTCAAAGACTCATTATGAATTTTATAGTTTTCAACACTTCAGATAAAATATCTTTGAACAATTCAAAATATTCTATCCAAGTTTCATTAGCAACATATTGACAGTTCTTGAACAATTCAAGACGTTCAACATGTTCTCTAACAGAAACACGTAACCAAGTCATGACAAATCATTAACTACGTTACGGAGTAAAGAAAACTATATAGGCAATTTCGAATTCGTTAAACTATATACATCCAATGTATTAGTTTAATAAGTTGGTGGTTCAATGACAACCATCGATTAAATGAGATTTAAACACAACCTGAATACAATATTCATTAAATAGAAAAGGATATGTGGTGTGATCTTGTATCAGACCATCCTTTACCATAAGGAACAATCATCTAATGCTTTTATGATAAAACCTCATAACGCACAGTTCTAAGTTATTTACTTTACCGAATATTTTTCTTAATATTTATCTTTCATCAATGACACTAATAGTTATATTAAAATATGTAACAACTGTTTATACAGAACAAGTAACTATCCAATAGTCACAAGTTCCGATATCAAATATCAAAACAATTATTAAACATTATTTTAATTAACTAGACGGGAGATCTGGTATCCAATACCTACAGTTGTCGTATTGCGAGAATCAAAATTCTCTATACACAACTATACGCATCTCATTTCTTAAGCTTTATAATTTGCGTTCAATTATTCACAACGATTGCAAAATAATTTATTAGCAAACTGTGTCGGACACGTGACTTCTAAAAGTCACTAAAAGCCAAGAAACATCATTAAAGATAAACAAATACTAAATAGATTTTCTTATGCCAGTCAAGAATCTCGAGACATGAACTATTCAAGTCAATTCTTTTATGCATAAGAAACAATTCTAACAAGATTATCATATCCAAACACAGATATCTATTTAGATTACCTAATCGTGACTTAGAAACTAAGTCACAAACCATCTCGATTTTCAAAGAAAATCAGAACAATAATTCCCGATGGTTTCAACTAATCTAACAATATTTAAGTCTACTGTCTTTCTAGAACCTATTCTAGAGCTACGCAACCATAGGTAAAGTCAGAAAACCTATTCTAATAATAGACATCCAGTGAATTAGAAATGTAAATCTATAAACAATATAGAATAAAAGAAAACGAAAGCAGTAAATTCCATAAAATTACGCACTGCTTAAGTTATGGATTTTTAAACTCAGCAGTGTCTCCCACTACTTTACGTAATACCGTAATCCCCGACGGACAACGGGAATTCAATAATTAAATCGAATTCCATAGTGAGAGTAAGATCCCATGAATATATTTCGACTCACAGCTTTGGCACGTTCTCGCCTACGTATATTCATTAGGTAGACAACTCTTTGTCAATCACTCACCAGTGACTCCTGGTTTTGGTCCTGACCGTTTCTCGCTGTGACAGATTTGGCACGTTCACAGGGAGGCGTATCAAGGCTATACTTGTCAATGACAAACTCAAGCTACCGGTGTAGTCCTGACAGCTTTGGCACGTTCAGGATTTCCACTTTCACTTGAATTTGTCTCTTATCATATAAGTTATACCGGCGCAAATGAACTACCATCAACCATAACTGCACAGCTTTGGCACGATACAGCTATAGCATCAGGAAATCATTTGCATCCGTACTGACAAGGCGGACCAAGAAACATGTATCTAATACACGTTACTTTACAGCCATATTTAAAAATGGGGATTTTCCTACGAAAGTTATAATCTACATCCAATGCAGAATTTTAATCTAAATCATTTTCTAAATATTTCAATTCTACCTATAGAAAATATAACTTAATTTAACTATTAAATTTCGTTACATTTTCCGTTAACGAAGAACCGAAAAGTAAAGAAACACATATAGATTCCTAGCATGTGCGAACATTAAAATTGGATTAAATATCATATATCAAGCATGAAAAATGTAATGGATGAAGCATCAGACCCGCTCTGATACCATTTTTGTTGGGGTTTTGGGCGATAGGGCGCAGCGGAAGCGCGGGTCCGGGCGATATCGTATTTTAAAAACTTTTTCAAAATACCGAATAAATTATTCATATATTACCTAAACCAATTTATTTAATATCATATATTAACATAAATATAGTTGAAAACTCGCGAAACTTTTACGAAAACTGGTTTTCCGCAAAATTGCCTAAAACTCATTTTTGACCGAACCGACTACTCGCCACTTATGGAAACTGCCCAGGTCAGCTCCAATAGTGTCGGGGCAGTTCACGGGCTGCCTGAACAGTGACGGAATCACTGTTTTCACAGCCGTCACCCGGTTGGCTCAAAATCCACCCGGTAACGCCGTTTTTGGCCGTTTTCGCTTATTTCAAGTCGGAAACACTTTCCGGCAATTGTGCCAACACCCAAATTACATCCAAAACATTCTAAAGACAACAATTTCACCACAAAATCAGTAACATTTCCAGGTCTGAAAACAGTAACCGAATTTGTCATTTTTCCATGCTTTAATCCAAATTTCAACAAGATTAATCTAATTAATCCATCACCAAATGAATCCCACCATAAATGAATAACTCTAGAACAATTCTAGGCTATTTAGAGTGGATCAACAACTCTAGAATGGCAACAAAAATGTCCAATAATAATTTGAACAAATTGGAATGAAATTACACTAATTCCATCAAAATACTACTTCACACATGCATCCTAACTTCCAATCCATCCACCAAACAACAAAGCCCCAAATTTTAGATTTGAAAGAAACCCTAGAACACTTTCTAAATAAAAAGAAATAAGAAATCATATTTCTAAGCTTTGGGTTAAAAGATTACCTTTTAATCTCTTATTTCCTAAGCTTGTCCTTGATCTTTTCCTTCAAATCTTCAAGATTTTGAAACAAATTTTCAAACCCATATTTTGGAGCTTGTTTCGGCAGTGGAGAGAAGTGGAAGATAATGAAAAAACAATTTTTTCTTTTCCTTTATATATGGACGAAAATGAGTGGTCAAGGGTGCAATTTTGTCAACTTAAAATTTAATCAAATTAAAGCTTTATCACTTTATAATTATCCAATCAAAATTGGACATGAATAAGGTGTAATTAAACTCATGCCATTTGTCCCAATGATTTATCACCATGTATCATATACTTAATGAAAAATGGATAAAGTTTAAAAATTTAATTATTTAATTATTTAACATTTAAATAACTAGATAATTAAATAATAATCTATTTTTATTTACATTAAATAATAAATACATATATTTATGGCATGTGTCAAAATCTCATTTGAAAAATAATTAATGTGTATCTAATCGTATTATGTATCAAATACAAATACACAATAATTATTAGCGGACAAAATTCCCTAATTGCATGTGTTGTCGTTTAACGATTAAACGATCCAAATTAACTCATTTAATCCGGTGAAGTATTATGAATAATCTGTATTATTCATTTCGCGTTGCCCAAGTGCTCAACGAGTACACTTCATATTGTGGGACTCTCTAAGCTTAGGTTTATCCGTCACGAAATCCAATTTCGTGTCCATAATCCACCCACTCATGGATTATGATGACCACAGATAATCTCGCTAAACTATGCAAGTCGAGGTCATAGCATATGTATAATCCCTCCGTCACAGGCCATCCGTATTATACCTGGGATATAGATATAAACGTCAAATCTGTTCGGTATAATACAGTCGACTTTCAATTTACGATCATGAAATAACACTCAGAACTGGTTTCCGACGTTATACCACGGCCATGGATTTACTAGATCGTAAACACGTGCTGGATGTCTATGCCATGTACACAGGACTGACGGATCCTATCTTGATACGCACTGGATATCATAAGCATCAGTCCACACCCAACGAACAGGCCGAGGTCTGATCATGAATAGATCGTTGACGTGACTGCCATCAAAGTGTGGAGGATAACTCATATATCCCACTGTGGTATCTCAAGTCTAAGGACCACTATGCTCGCTCAACTTGAGAAGGTTCCTATTGACGTTGGTGTACCATCTATTAGGAAACCTTCAGTGAGTCGTTCAGTGTCTTATCAAATAAACACCTACATGTCTATAAGAGTCTCCCTAGACTCATGGGTCACTGGGATAAACCATCGGACCAAGTCACGATATACGACATGTACTGGTCTCAGCGGATTTTACTAACCGACCCGTGTTAGTAAATCTTGACCAGGAACTTTATTTAAGAATATACAACTAATAGTGCGCTTCCCAATGTCAATTACAAACTACGTTGTAACTGCGCATTATACTGTAAATCCTAGGGTCTTTGTCTAATATACACATATCACTGAACCAGATTCAGTTTCGATCTAATCGTAATCAGATTAGATCGAATAAATGTATAAAAGACAAGGGTGCTACCAGTAAAATTAGTAATGTTATGGAAAATCGAACTGCTCGTATTTATGAATTAGACATAAATACGATCAGGATTGGCACTCGGAGCACCAATCCTAACAATATATATATATATATATATATATATACACACACCTCTTAAGTTACGATGATTACATATGAATTACGTCACAATTTAAGTTTATGATCTCAACTTTAAGATTTCAGTTCATGCTATCAATTACACTTTTAGTTTGTACTTCGATTTTGATATGTGTCTTTAATTGATATATATTATGTTTTAATTTAGGTTATACACATTTATAATTTGACTGCATAGTTCTTAATGATGTTATAAATTTACAAATCAAGCATGCCTTTATAGTAAGGTTCATACACGTTTTCAGCTCATAGATTTTGCATCTAATTCAGTTCACATTCATATAATGATTTATGACTTATGTATTACAAAGCAGTAATTGTGCGATGATAGATAGTCAATTATATGATTTGTAATGCATTATGGTAGATCCTGTTGGGGTTGGTGTGTTGGTTATTATCTAGTTCCCAAGATCAAACAAGACATGAAATTAATGAGTGAATACACCAACGGACGTAGCAGAATACTCACATCGATCGGTTGAGACGATTTGAAGACGAACAAAGCCCAAAATGCTCACTGTTTTGGCGCCACTGCTGTGCAGTTCACAGCCCACAAAATCAGAATTTGATCCAAGGAAATGAGCTCCAAGATTGCGTCAAACGAATCCCGACTCATGGGTGAACCTCCCTACCACCTTCGCAAGTCTCGTAGTGTGCTAGCACTTGGATTTTCACCATGAAAACCCAACTCTTGGCTTCCCTTTGTTCACGCCATTTTGGCTTCAAAAACCAGTAAAAATGTTGCTTTGGGCGTGAGTTTGAAGAGAGAAAAGAGAGAGAAGAAAGTTGTGTAATAGGTTGAGTTAAGCTTTTTCCAAAAAAGCCTTTATATATTTTTCCAATAAAACTAATAAAACCAATTACTTAATTGATTAAATAAAACCAAAAGTAAATGCTTTTCCCTCCAAACACTATTACACCTACTAACATCAACTATTCATTGTCACTTTAATAAAGTGACTTGATGTGTGTCTTTCCATCATTCAATCAATCACATCAATCAATCAATCAATCACATCACTCAAAGTGACTTTTGATTTGACGCTTGATGTGACGAATGATTTGACGCTTGATGTGACTTGCGTTGCCGCACTCGAATTCGAAATACGAATGCGCTTGCAATCACACTCGGGCTCGGGTTCGCTAATTCCCAATTAACGAATTTTTCGTCGCGTCGTAATTAAATGATTACGCCTAGCGAATTCACTATTCACGTCGCTAACGAATTAATTCTAAATTAATTCATTCGCCCGAATTAAAATCTAATTTTAATTCCGCGTCGAAATCTAATTTCGTTTAATATATCGAATATATTAATTTACCGATTAATTCCAAATTAATCGTTATCTCTCTCTAGACGATATTTTATCCTAGATAAAATATCTCCGTAATTAATCCCAGATTAATTTTCTCTCTCTTCTATATAATCCCAGATTATTTAAGAGTGCGAGTTATGCGTCATCGGTGGATTATCGGGAAGCGACCCATGAGATTCCCGGATACGTTGGAAGTAAATACGGTCGTCGGTGTATCCGAATCACGTACGTACCAAGTACTACGTTCTACCGATTTACGAGACAAGGTCGACTCCTAGCAAAGCACCAAGTCTTCCCAATTCTCCGGACATATTCTTATAAGAATATTTAAGATCTATATCAAGTGTAGTATACCAAGTATTGTGTATATCGGCCCAGTATCGGATAGTCACGTGCTAGGGCTGGGGCTGGATAAGTGTCTGCCCCGTCCGAAACACATATCGGATGTCTGGTAACATAGTCTCTATAATCGGATATTTATGATCTGGTCACAATATCCCGATTGGATGCGCATCACTCAAGAGCACTAGTACCGTATCCTGCGTGACATCATCTCCACTATGACTGAAGTGATACTTCCGTCTCGACATCACACCCAATACACTACGACTCTCTGATAAACCCAGAAGTGGTGTACGCAGAACCGGTTAAAGCCCTGTACCACCAAGACCAAAGTCTATCGATTATCGTAAGTATTAGCGATGTAAGTCTCAGGTTAATACTATACACACCTACCTTGATTTCGGCCTCCCATAGACACATAGTCATAATACCAATGGAATTCCGAGGGGTTTATCCAGAGCGAAGCTGTTTCCCGTACCATCGGTGAAACACGACCTCCTATCGCACTTGCATAAGTATCTGATACTTATATATATGAGAACTATGCCGTTGTGCCCTCACAACGCACACAAGTGCAATACTAGCCTATTCCGCATTATCGATGTCCAGTCTCGATAATACTCCGGCTAGGGATATTTAATGATTAATCCTTCGGGGATTGATACTGTCTCATATCATTCTCAATCCAGGAACTAATCATAGGGACCTCTCTTCATTTATATATCTATGGTGATCTAATCACAAATGATGAGAGTGCAATTTCCTTGTCACATAGTAAATTTGCTACAACAACACAATGATCTGTGCAAATAGTGACGCTATGGGTCATTTTGTCCAACATGGTGCTCAGAGCGCCAATTCCCGGTTGTATTTCTGTTAAATACTTCTGTAAAACATTATTATTATGAATAATATATGCAGTTTCTATAATATAATCTATCTTTCTATATGGTAAAGACGTAATGTCCCGAGAATGATTAGTCAAGATACAGTTGCAAAAACGTCGCAACGGACATTGAGAAGTATCATGACGTTGTCATTCTCAGACAGTTCCTGGTCAAGGTTTACACTACTTGGTCAGTATAGTAAACCCGTTGAGACCGGTACATGTCGTATACTGGAATATATGATTCCAATGGTTTCTCAATGAACCATTAGTCTTGGAGACTAGTATAGACGTGTAGGTGTTTATAGCGAATAAACACTGAACGACTCACCGAAGATTCTTAATGTATGGTACACCAGCGTCAATAAGAATCTTCTTGGGTTGAGTAGCACTTGTGATTCTTAGACTTGAGATGCCATTGTGGGCACATGAGACATCTTCTACACTTAGACGGCAGTCACGTCACCGATCTATTTAGATCAGACCTCCACCTGTTCGTTGGGTGTAGATAGATCCTCAGGGTGTCCTATGTGTGTCAAGATAGGATCCGTCAGTTCTGTGTACCAGAGCATAGGTAGTCCATATGATTAGCAATCAGATAAAACCATGGGCCCGTGGTAAAGTTTAGAAGCTAGTTCTAAACATTCTTTTAGAGATTGCTAATAGAATAGTCGACTGGATAATCCCGATAGAGATTTGACGTTTACATCTATATCTCTGGGATTTATCCGGATACCTGTGACGAAGGAATTATACATTTGCCATGACCTCAACCTGTATGGTTCAGCGAGATTATCCGTGATCGTCATAATCTACGGGTGGATAGATTATGGACACGAAATTAGATTTCGTGACGGATATACCTGAATCTAGAGAGTCTCAATAATGAAACATACTCGTAGAGCACTAGAGCAACATTAATAAATAATATTGATTATATATAAAGTCGTTTAAAGGTTAAACGCAAGATACGTGCTAAAAGGACTAGATAGTCATTTGCCTAATTATTGTGTATTTACATTTAATACTTGATTAATTTAAATACACATTAATTAATAGTCAAAATGAGTTATTTGACTTATATCCTAAATGAATATATGTTTTTAATATTTAATGTAAATATTATACATATATTTAATATATTTGTATTTGATTAATTAATTGATTATTTAATTGTTAAATGATTAAATTAATTAAAATATAAATATCTTACATTATGATATTTAAAGTAAATGATTATGTTGCCTTTGTTGACTTTATATAAATATCATTAAAGTGTTTTTAGATATTTATGCAAGTTGATTTAATGAATTTGCAAATGAAATTGAAATTTATATTTTTTGCATTTGGTATATGCAAATTCGGCCAAGGCAATTTTTTGCCCTAATATAAATTTTTTTCATTTCATTTTCATTTAGCTAACCTAATACACTTTACAAGAAACACCATTAAAGAAAATAAAGAAAGCAAGTGAAGAAGAAAAGGAAAAACTCAAAGAAAAGCTTGGATTTTGTAAGTTTTTCAAACTTACTATTAGAAAGGAATTTGTTCCTTAGGATCTAGGCAACATCTTGTGATGTTCTTAAGTTATTCTTTTCATTATTTCTTGTGTTTTTGATGATGGAAATTTGGTTGAAAGTGTTGAGCATGTGTGATGAAGAAAGCTTGTAACTATTGTAGTTATAACTATTCTTTTAAGGTTTTGGAAACCATGTTGCTAATCTAGAGTTATTGACCCACTCTTAAATGACCTAGATTTGATCTTGAGTTGTTTCATTATGTTGAGACTTGGATTGGATGTAAGAATGATGATTGAAGTAATTGATTTAATGTATTTGGTCTAATTTGTCCAATTTGTGGAAATTGAAAAATTAGGGTTCATGACCAATTCCAAATTTGGGGCTTTTCATATATGTTGTGTATTTGTGTGTTTATATGATGCATATAAATTTTCATGTTCATTGGATTACATCTTGATGTGTTTTGATGCATGAAATGACAAAGTGTTCCAATTGGAACCTTAGTGAGGCTCTCGGCCTTGATGTGAGATTTTGGGGATTTTGGTTGCTTTGGTGTTTTGATGTTTTGGACATGCTAAGTTCATCTTAGAAATGATTTAGAATCATTCAAAATTGATTTGATCAATTTCGGACTAAAATGAACAAAAATACAAAGCAAGGGCATTTCGGTAAATTCACTTAAAATTTTTTGAATTTTGTTTTCATAATTTGATTATTGGAATGTTAAATAAATATGTTTATTTAATTAATCCGAGAAAAATTTTTGAAATCTGAAAATCGGATTTTCACCGCTTCCGCTGCGTTACCGGATTCACCACCTAAAAAAAAAAAAAAACCCCTACAAAATGGTATCAGAGCGAGTCTGATTCTAGGCCACCTAAAATGATTAGCCTTCATTGAATCAATGTTTAATCATGTTTTCTTGACTTTATGCATGCTTATTTTGAAACTTGGAAGGATGATGATTTAAGGGTTAAATCATACATCTTTAGTTCACTTTCTCCGAAACTCAAGCAACAGTACTATGGTATGTTAGATTCCTATAGTATGATGACGCGATTGAGACAATCATTTGAGAACCAAGAACAAGTGATTGTTCACAAAGTCGCCATGGAACTGTTCCATGCGCGTCTGGATGAGGGGCAGAGTGTTAGCCCACATGTTCTTCAGATGATCGATTTGATCGATCAATTGAGGCAACATAATCTCATCTTGAATGACATTCTCGGTAGGAGTGTCATTCTTGGTTCACTACCAGCTTCATTTCGCCAGTTCGTGATGTACTTCAACATGCACGGGACTGTATGTACCTAACAGGAGCTACATAGGATGTTGCTCACGGCAGAAGAGGACCTTAAGAAGGGAGTACCGACTCGCCCTCCTAGAACTACTTCTCTTTCGGCTTCTTCCCAAGGATGGTCCAAGGGAAAGAACAAGAAAGGCAAGAAGAATAAGAAGACTTTTGGTCCTCAACAACATGCGAAGATTGCAAAGCCCAAAAGGGCTTCTGAAGACAAATGCCACCACTGCGGCAAAGTCGGGCACTGGAAAAAGGAACTGTCCTGATTACATTGCCCGAGTGAGGTGAGACAGAGCTTCTACATCAGGTACTTTTATTTTTCCAGTTATTGATTTATCTTTGGCTTGTGAAGCCGTTACATCCAGCTGGATTTTAGATTCTGCTTGTCCCATTCACATTTGCAATTCGTTGCAGGAAACTGAAGCCTGGAGAGATGCAGTTGCGGTTCGGGAGTGGAGACTCTTTGGATGCAGTTGCAGTGGGAGTATGCGAGATCTCATTGCCGAATGAGACACTTTTGTTATATGACTGTCATTTTGTACCGGGATGTGTCGCAAATATTATATCACTTTTTGTATTAGATACAGAAGGCTTTTGTATTAATATTAAGAATAGTTCTTTGTATTTATATGATAAAAATAATATTCAGATCCTTTGTTGTCCAAACCAGGATGGTCATTATACATTGCAAACTTCAAAAGATATATTAAATACTGGAGTTAATAAACGTAGTTTACCTGTATTAATAATAATACTGAACTTTGGCATATGAGACTTGGTCACATTGGCGTTAAACGCCTTACCCAATTGGTTAGGAATGGTTTGATATCAGATCTTACCATTGAATCCTATCCAACTTGTGAATCCTGTATTCAGGGTAAGATGACCAAAGCCCCATTTTCTGGTGTTGGACACCGCGCCACTAACTTACTGGAACTCGTACATTTTGATGTATGTGGTCCACTAAGTCAAACTGCTCACAGTGGTTATTCGTACTTCGTTACCTTTACCGATGATTTGTCACGGTACGGTTATGTGTATTTGATGCGACATAAATCGGAAACCTTTGAAAAGTTCAAAGAGTTCCGAAATGAAGTAGAAAAACAAACTGGTAAATATATTAAATGCCTTCGATCAGATCGATGCGGCGAATATATGAGTGGTGAGTTCATGGATATGAAGAAGAATGGGATTCTCGCTCAATATACTCCTCCAGGTACACCACAGCACAATGGTGTATCTGAAAGGAGAAATCGGACTTTATTGGATATGGTCCGATCGATGTTGAGTTTCACAGATTTGCCATATTTTTATGGGGTTACTCTCTCTTAACAGCCGCACATCTTTTGAATAATATTCATTCAAAGGCTGTTCCTACGACACCGTATCAGATATGGTTCGGTAGGAGACCAAATCTTAATTATATTAAGGTTTGGGGTGTGTCCTGCCTATGTCAGGGTGACTCAGCAAGATAAGCTTTCGCCTCGAGGGCAAAAGTTTAGGTTTGTTGGATATCCTTCGAATACGAGGGGATATCTGTTCTATGATACCGAGCATCGAAATGTGTTCGTAGCTCGCTTCGCAAAATTTCTAGAAGTAGAATTTTTGTCAGAAGGTGGTAATCATAGACAGGTTGAGCTTGATGAAGTCTAACCTGAAAACAACGAGCCAACGGAGGAACCTGAAGTTCAAGTAGATGAAGGACCTTCAACACACACACTCTGTAGGTCGGAAAGGGTATCTAGACCTCCTGAACGCTTGTATTTGATACAAGAAAAGAGTCTGGATGTTCTCTTAGTTGAAGAGACAAATCCTTTCACCTATAGAGAATCGATGTTGGACATCGACTCCGTGAAATGGCAAAGTGCCATGAAATCTGAGATAGACTCAATGCATGAAAATCAAGTTTGGGACTTGATTCCGCTTCTCGAAGGAATTGTTCCTATCGGTTGTAAATGGGTTTACAAAAGGAAGCGCGGGCCTGACGGTGAGGTTGAAACTTACAAGGCCCGACTGGTAGCAAAAGGTTACACGCAGCGACCTGGCGTCGACTACGATGAAACTTTTTCGCCGGTAGCAATGCTTAAGTCTATCCGGATTTTTCTTTCTATAGCTGCGTATCATGACTACGAGATTTGGCAAATGGATGTCAAAACGGCTTTTCTAAATGGATTTCTTGATGAAGAAATCTATATGGAACAGCCGGAAGGTTTCGCATCCAGCGAAACCTCGGGTATGGTATGTAAGCTTAAGAAGTCCATTTATGGACTTAAACAAGCTTCACGAAGTTGGAATCTTCGATTCGATGAGATTATTAGATCGTCTGGTTTTCTCAAGAATTCGGAAGAATCCTGTGTGTATCAGAAGGCCAGTGGGAGCATGGTCGTATTTTTAGTCCTATATGTTGATGACATCCTAATCATTGGGAATGATTTAGGTATGTTGCAAAGCGTGAAAGCGTACCTCTGTAAGAATTTCTCCATGAATGACCTGGGAGAAGCTTCCTATATTTTAGGGATAAAACTCTATAGAGATAGACAAAGGAGGCTGATTGGGTTATCCCAATCAACGTACGTAGATAAGATCTTGGAACGGTATAGTTTTGGTAACTGTAAGACAGCAAACATACCGTTCAGACATGGGATACATCTTTCTAAGAAGATGTGTCCACAAAACAGAAGATGAGAAGGTTAGAATGTCTAACCAACCTTATGCTTCGTGTTTGGGTAGCATAATGTATGCCATGTTATGTACGAGGCCTGATATCAGTTTCGCTGTTAGCGTAACTAGCCGATATCAGTCCAATCCATGTAATGACCATTGGATGGCCATCAAACATATCCTAAAGTATCTTAAAGGTACTAAGGATAAGTTGATTATATATGGAGGAAACGAACTGCAGGTTAATGGGTATACAGACTCCGATTTCCAATCGGATCCCGATGATAGAAAGTCTACATTTGGATTTGTCTTTACCCTTAACGGAGGTGCAGTTTGTTGGAAGAGTTTCAAACAGGGATCGACAGCTGATTCCACCACTGAGGCGGAATATATTGCAGCTTCTGAAGCTGCAAAAAGGCTGTGTGGATAAAGAACTTTATCACAGAATTGGGAGTTGTCCCAAGTATCGAGAATGCGATTCCGTTATACTGTGATAATACTGGAGCCATTGCGCAAGCAAAGGAACCGAGGGCGCATCAGAAGTTGAAGCATGTGGAACGCAAGTACCACATCATTCGAGAGATCGTGTCGCGAGGGGATATTGTCGTGTGCAAGGTACCGAGTGAAGACAATGTAGCAGACCCGCTGACGAAGGCCATACCTCCGAAGCTGTTTGATAAACACGTGGAGTCGATGGGTATTAGATACAATCGATATTGGCACTAGAGAAAGTGGGAGATTTTGTTGGGGTTGGTGCTCAGAGCGCCAATTCCCGGTGTATTTCCGGTTAAATACTTCTGTAAAACGTTATTATTATGAATAATATATGCAGTTTCTATAATATAATCTATCTTTCTATATGGTAAAGACGTAATGACCCGAGAATGATTAGTCATGATACAGTTGCAAAAACGTCGCAACGGACATTGAGAAGTATTATGACGTTGTCATTCTCAGACAGTTCCTGGTCAAGGTTTACACTACTTGGTCAGTATAGTAAACCCGTTGAGACCGGTACATGTCGTATACTGGAATATATGATTCCAATGGTTTCTCAATGAACCATTAGTCTTGGAGACTAGTATAGACGTGTAGGTGTTTATAGCGGATAAACACTGAACGACTCACCGAAGATTCTTAATGTATGGTACACCAGCGTCAATAAGAATCTTCTTGGGTTGAGTAGCACTTGTGATTCTTAGACTTGAGATGCCATTGTGGGCACATGAGACATCTTCTACACTTAGACGGCAGTCACGTCACCGATCTATTTAGATCAGACCTCCGCCTGTTCGTTGGGTGTAGATAGATCCTCAGGGTGTCATATGTGTGTCAAGATAGGATCCGTCAGTTCTGTGTACCAGAGCATAGGTAGTCCATATGATTAGCAATCAGATAAAACCATGGGCCCGTGGTAAAGTTTAGAAGCTAGTTCTAAACATTCTTTTAGAGATTGCTAATAGAATAGTCGACTGGATAATCCCGATAGAGATTTGACGTTTACATCTATATCTCTGGGATTTATCCGGATACCTGTGACGGAGGAATTATACATTTGCCATGACCTCAACCTGTATGGTTCAGCGAGATTATCCGTGATCGTCATAATCTACGGGTGGATAGATTATGGACACGAAATTAGATTTCGTGACGGATATACCTGAATCTAGAGAGTCTCAATAATGAAATATACTCGTAGAGCACTAGAGCAACATTAATAAATAATATTGATTATTTATAAAGTCGTTAAAGGTTAAACGCAAGATACGTGCTAAAAGGACTAGATAGTCATTTGCCTAATTATTGTGTATTTACATTTAATACTTGATTAATTTAAATACACATTAATTAATAGTCAAAATGAGTTATTTGAATTATATCCTAAATGAATATATGTTTTTAATAATTAATGTAAATATTATACATATATTTAATATATTTGTATTTGATTAATTAATTGATTATTTAATTGTTAAATGATTAATTAATTAAAATATAAATATCTTACATTATGATATTTAAAGTAAATGATTATGTTGCCTTTGTTGACTTTATATAAATATCATTAAAGTGTTTTTAGATATTTATGCAAGTTGATTTAATGAATTTGCAAATGAAATTGAAATTTATATTTTTTGCATTTGGTATATGCAAATTCGGCCAAGGCAATTTTTTGCCCTAATATAAATTGTTTTCATTTCATTTTCATTTAGCTAACCTAATACACTTTACAAGAAACACCATTAAAGAAAATAAAGAAAGCAAGTGAAGAAGAAAAGGAAAAACTCAAAGAAAAGCTTGGATTTTGTAAGTTTTCAAACTTACTATTAGAAAGGAATTTGTTCCTTAGGATCTAGGCAACATCTTGTGATGTTCTTAAGTATTATTTTCATTATTTCTTGTGTTTTTGATGATGGAAATTTGGTTGAAAGTGTTGAGCATGTGTGATGAAGAAAGCTTGTAACTATTGTAGTTATAACTATTCTTTTAAGGTTTTGGAAACCATGTTGCTAATCTAGAGTTATTGACCCACTCTAAATGACCTAGATTTGATCTTGAGTTGTTTCATTGTGTTGAGACTTGGATGGATGTAAGAATGATGATTGAAGTAATTGATTTAATGTATTTGGTCTAATTTGTCCAATTTGTGGAAATTGAAAAATTAGGGTTCATGACCAATTCCAAATTTGGGGCTTTTCATATATGTTGTGTATTTGTGTGTTTATATGATGCATATAAATTTCATGTTCATTGGATTACATCTTGATGTGTTTTGATGCATGAAATGACAAAGTGTTCCAATTGGAACCTTAGTGAGGCTCTCGGCCTTGATGTGAGATTTTGGGGATTTTGGTTGCTTTGGTGTTTTGATGTTTTGGACATGCTAAGTTCATCTTAGAAATGATTTAGAATCATTCAAAATTGATTTGATCAATTTCGGACTAAAATGAACAAAAATACAAAGCAAGGGCATTTCGGTAAATTCACTTAAAATTTATTGAATTTTGTTTTCATAATTTGATTATTGGAATGTTAAATAAATATGTTTATTTAATTAATCCGAGAAAAATTTTTGAAATCTGAAAATCGGATTTTCACCGCTTCCTCTGCGTTACCGGATTCACCACCTAAAAAAAAAAACCCCTACAGATCCAATCCACCAATGGTTTGGGTAGGCCGCAACTACGAGTTTGGATGGTTTGGTATAATAACATATATAAATTAAGTTAGAAACATATCCTTATTATTCTTTTGTCATGACACAAACATGTCACATCATAAGTATGAGTAGCAGGGTCAACAAATTAGCTTATGATAAATAATCATGTACTTTTTCACATCATATCCTCCTGTAAGAGTTTAAGATACACCGTCAGGTTATATTTTCATACTTGTATGGCATGTTATATTTGTAGGTCATGCTTGTGTGTTCATGTTTCATCACGTTCCTCATGTTTACATTTATGTTGAACAGCTGAGTCATGTCATTAGGTTCACAGTGTAGATCACATGTGCAGTTACAATTTTAGTTAATATTTTCTTGAGTTATATTTAGTTTTTCAAAACATATACATGGATTGTAGATCACGTCAATGTTGTCAAATTACTTTATAGTTTCATGTCTACACTTTTATGTTTATGCTTGTAGTTACAAGCTATGTTTTCATGTTTTAAGTTTACAGTTCATGTATTATGCTTGCATATTATACGTCAACTCGTTTTCTTTTCCAGGTGTCATGCTATATTTTATGTTCACATGAAAATGTATTTTCAGTATATATATTTCAAGTATTTTAGCCTTTAGTTTTTCAAGAAATGGTTTTACAGAAATATGAAAAATAAAATATTTTCAAACCACCAGTATCGATGCGTTCCCTCATGTTTAGCGAGCTTGGGATCACTTGCTTCATGGGGCACCAACCACCTCCGTAGGCTTTTCATGTTCATGTGCACGTTCCCCTATTTATGCGGTACCAGGTCATGCTAAGTAGGTTTCACGCCCAAAGATTTCGATACTGGTGTGAGTTTTTCTTGTTTTAGAATATGTGCGAGCGTATGCGGGGGCGACGACCCAATCCCGATACGTATGATGATACGGGGGAGACGTATCGATCCCGATCGTTGTATATGTAGTTTCTGACTCATGTTTATGATTTTTACGAAACACAGTTTTTACATATACATATTCAGTTTTCAAATACATGTTTATATTTTCTCATTTCATATTGCATTTTCAAGTTTACAATCAAGTTTTACAGATCATGCTTTAAGATTTTCATGATTACAGTTTTAGTTTAAGTTCTCATATTCATATTTTTAGTTCATGATGCAGCATTTAAACACGATTCCGGTCTATGTTTTATAATCTTTATGTCCCATCTCAATGATTCAGTTGTGATTTAAGGTTAAGACATGTCACCATATTAAGTTATGTTTACAATATTAGTTCAGGAAAATATTTTCATTTTCATATTTCTGAATCATGGTGTAGTGCTCATATTCCATCACGAGATTCAATTCACGACTTCAGAGTCATAACATGTCTTCTGTAATTACTTGTTGTGCATGGGTATACTTCAATTTTCAGTTTTGTTTTAGGTTTAGAATTTTGATGTAGATTCAAGCATTTTATGGCCTATGAATCAAGATTCAGGTTTGACTTAGGATCTTTCAGTTACAAAAGTTTATATATAAACTGACACTCTCAAGTTTCCTTCAATATTTTTTAGCGTTCATTTACTAAGTCTTTTTACATGACTTATTCTTCTCAGTTTTAGTATATGCAGGCTTTCCACGTACGCAAGTAGATGATGAGCTTGATAATGATAGCACGATCATTTCAGATATATTAAATGATAGTATACATGAGTAATGATTCATATAGGGGACGATTCACATTAGGTTAATCACAGTTAAGTCATGAGTGTGTGACCTAGGTTATGTCTTGCATGTGCTAGGTATGATTATGTAAACATGTCAAACAGTTAGATTAGATGTATTTTAATTTTAGTCAAGTCTGGAATGAGTGACCCATGTAATTCATGAATGGTTATCAAATATATTAGGGTAAGTATCAGCTAGCAAGTAACTCATGTCAGGTTAAATAGGTATAATTCACGAACAGATTGATAGTACACGTGTTAGACATGAGGCCCAGTGAGGTGGTTATGCTACCTTATGCTGGTCACGTCTTGGGAAACTAGGACGTGACAATCAGATAAACGTTTGACATGTCATGTTTCATTTTTTTCATGTTAGTTTAGTGGAATATGATTATGTAACTAATTCCACCTATCGAGTAGCGTATTCGCATGTTAAAAAAGTAGGTTATAATTAAACTCCACTAATTTTAGTGTTCCAAAATGTTACTTGATTTTTATGAATGATCTTCGATTTCTTTAATGAATTCACTCGTATTCCAGAGAATTATTATTCTGAGTCTTGAAATGAATATTCTTTGGGGTGATAATACTCCGGAGAGTCATCAACTATGTGTTTCATAATGTATGGAATTTCTCCAAGGTTGAGTCATTCCATAGGTTCTCTAAGTATCATGTGGTAGAGTACATGCTATGTGATATCTAATTGACACGTGTTGTGAAGTTATAAGATCTTTCACTATTAGCACAATTCCACTAAGGAAACTTGTTGAGAAAGTTTCATTCATAAAGCGATAAGTTGCCTATTTGAGCAGGGTAATAAATAAACACATATAGTAACGATGGGAGAGGTCGGGATTTGTCAATATTCGTCCCTTCTCGATTATAAACTTGAGATAAAAAGACATCTCATATAAATTTATAAATCGAAATGAACATTCTTCTGAAATCCCAAACCTAACAGTTTGGGATCTCAAATCCCCAACCTAACGAGAGTAGTGATGAATCAGTGTCGGTGAAATTAAAAGACAAATTTAAAATTTTCTTTTGTTACTTGTGGATTTTGAAAGATGACGAACTTAAAAGATTTAAGTTTAAAATATACTTATGTAGTTGTTTGTTTTAAAAAAATGAATCATTAAGCAAAAAATGAAAAAAATCTCATTATCTTGTATTATAATGTTATTTTTTTGAGTTGCTACTTATTTAATGTGGGTAGTTCATTTTTATGAAATCAAAATAACTAAATAAATTTCAAAATAATTACACTTTTATATCGTAGACAAGTTGAAATTTTTCAAAATTAGTTGGATCATTAACATACTCTTAAAACTCATCTGGAACACTTTCATAAAACTAAAAAATTTAATGTTTTTTTTAAAATTATAATTTGAAAATTTTCAAGATCCAATCGGGGAATGTGACTCCACTACTCATTGGATTTCGTGATTTTTTTAAAAAAATAAAAATAAATAATCATAATAAATAATAATTCAAAATCTCATTTTAAATTATTTGGGATTCTGAATCTCGATAGAAATTTGGATTTTTTTGTCATCCTAATGATGAGGGAAATTCAAACTTTTGGGATATTTTAGTGTTTTTTTTTTTGAATTATTGGAAAATCCGCCTCCAAACCATCTATTTTGAGCTTAAGTGGAGTGGATAAAACCTTCGACTATCTCAGACTCTTACAAGAAATACACTCCCTGAATTCGAACTCATGATTTCAAGGTGAACTCATGAGTCTTACCCCACCAAGCCAGGGGACGAATACGTGTGAAAGTCGAGAAAGTCATACCACCGGTTCAAACTTACTAATTACTATAATGATGACTAGCTAAAGAGATAAGGTCCACACTGAGTGACCAGACCACTATAAGAATAAGTAACCATTAGCAGTGACTGTGATACATCAAAGAAGAAACAGAGATGGAAGAAGATAAAGGAACAGTTTGTGTAACTGGTGGTACAGGTTTCATAGCTTCATGGCTCATCATGCGGCTCCTTGAACATGGTTACTCTGTTCACACCACCGTTCGATCTTATCCAGGTATGATTCTTAATGGATCAATTCGATTCGATTGGTTTAATAAACGAATCGAATATAATTTAAGTTCACTTGCTGATTTGTTCGTTTAGAATTCGTTTATTGCTTTTCTTTTGCTAGTTTTTGTTATTTTTCAATTAAGTTTGAGAGGTTGTTACCAATTACTATAGAAATAAATTTCCATTTTGGATTAGTTTGATTCCATTCATTTAGGATTCAACACAAATTCGATTCGTCAATTCATTAACAAAAGCTTATTTTTAACAAATGGGCAGAACACAAGAGAGACCTTAGCTTCCTGACAAATCTACCAGGAGCATCTGAGAGTCTTCGAATATTTACTGCCGATCTCAGCAACCCAGATAGCTTTGATGAAGCCATTAATGGATGCACTGGCGTTCTTCATGTGGCCACGCCTGTTGATTTTTTGGACAAGGAACCTGAGGAAGTTGTAACACAGAGAGCAATTAATGGAACAATAGGCATACTAAAATCTTGCTTGAAATCTGGGATTGTGAAGAAAATTGTGTACACTTCAAGTGCATCTGCTGTTGTGTTAAATGGCAAGAATGTTGATATAATGGATGAGACATTTTGGAGTGATGTGGATTATATTCGAAAATTGGATTACTGGGGAAAAACTTACGCAATTTCTAAGACATTAACTGAAAAGGCTGCTCTTGAATTTGCAGAAGAACATGGATTGGATCTGGTGACATTATTGCCTTCTGTTGTTGTTGGTCCTTTCATTTGTCCTAATTTTGCTGGCTCTGTTCGCTCATCACTTGCTTTGGTTTTTGGTATGTGTAAAAAAAGTGTTCTGTCATGAATATAGTTGGTATCGATTACAAGGATTATTTGACGTTAGTGTATTATATCGTGAATCACTGTCTCGTTAAACTCATTAAATTATAGATTCCTGTTTACGATTTTTGTTCATGTCTAGAGTGTGGCTATTTAAGCTAAGATTTAATATGACTTGTCTTAGAATATTATAGTTAGATTTTTATTTCGCAAGATTTTACCCATGCTCCTCGTATGTGTATTACGGTCAGAACCCTCTTATTTTCATATACTACGCAAACGTTTTTCTTCATTTCTAACTTTATCTCTTATAATCCGCTCAGGTAACCGAGACTTATATAGACATTTTCTCAATACATCAATGGTGCATGTAGATGACGTGGCCAGGGCTCATATCTTCTTGCTTGAATATCCTGAAGCAAAAGGGAGGTATATTTGTTCTTCAGATATATTGACAATTCAGGAGATGGCTGAATTTCTTACTGCAAAATATCCTGAGTATCAAATTCCAACTGCAGAGTAAGTTGCATTATTTAATTCCGGCCCTAATTTTTCACGACGTAGCGAGAATACTGATTCAGTGAAAGTAAAATTTGATTTTCATAAAATGTGTTGGAACTCATTAATAAATTGAATTTTTCATTAATTTATAAGATACGGTTTAACAATTTTTTGGATTCGCCCCGCTGGCTCCGTCTGTTAGATAAAAATTAGATTGTTTCTACTTTCTTTTTGCAGTTCATTAGCAGAGATTGAAGGTATCCCGCAGCCCGGAGTTTCATCAAAGAAGCTATTGGATGCTGGTTTCGTTTTCAAGTATGGAATTGATGACATGTTCGATGGAGCAATCCAATGCTGCAAAGAGAGAGGCTACCTTTAGTTGTTCGATATATATATTTGTCTTTTGTTTTTTTCTTTTTTGGAATTGTCGGAACATGTAAAATCTCCGGCTGTCCCGGGCTCTTATAAAAAACGCACTCCCTGAATTTGAACTCGGAACCTCAAGATCAGATCATGAGACTTACAACACTAAGACAGTTTTAACTATTTTAAACAATTCAAATCAAAAAATGATTTAACTATTTTAAATTTAATTAGTTATTGGGCACGATCGCCCATTTGAAAAAAATTTAGATTGGGCTCTCATGTGCACTTGTGTTGTTGCCCCTCCATATATGATTTCTATATATAAACTCTTTAAGACAATTCTCATTTTCTAATGTAAGATGAGCCGATGAGTAGTATTTTGAAATACTACACCATATCTACTAAAGATATACATCAATAACCTCCCACCTCGTTCATGGTTTGTGTTGAAGAAAATATTTTACATCAGCTTAAAAATGATCTTAATCTCTAAATATATACAAGCATAAGACAATCTGCAACTCTCAAGCTAGTTTATGGGTTGAGTCAGACTCGTGAAATTGAACATGATTTCAGAGCCAATCTCATTGACGAGTGGGCTCATATCGCCTATCAACATGACACAGACCAAGTAAAAAATCGGTTGTGCAAGGAGAGTATTAAGGAAAATGTCTTACTTCAGCTGAAAAGTTATCTTAATCTCTAATTATAAACATAAGATAACTCCCAAATTAACCTTTGGATTGAATTAGACCCTAAGTTTCAACAATTTAAATTCGGATGGTCAGTAAAAGAAAACTTATTATTTAGAAACTGATGATTCTTCTCATAGGTTATCGTGAGTCTTGGACTTGCACTTCGTCATGTATACGAGACTCGAACTCGAACTTCGTCATGCATGCATGCATGCAAGACCATGTCGTGCGGTTCGTCTTATATTACAAGAGATGAGAAAAACTTGTGTGGGATAGTCATATAAATAATGCGGTATTAGTATTTGGTATATGTACATTAAATTTTATATTAATCAATAACATTGAGGAGAGAAAATTATTGATTAACACAGATCATCAAATTTCTGAAAAATTGCTAGAAAAAACAGATCATGGTGGTGAGGACCGTGGATTCAATGTGCTTTGTCACTGTATTTTATGCATGTTGATTCTGCAATATATGATTCGTATCTCTAAGTTGCATCTGTTGTAGTCATTTAATATATTTTTAAGGCAAGCAGCTAACGTCTGTCCACGTTTTCTCCATGGGAATTAAGCACTAAGGGTGGTAAGCCCGGCCCGAGCTCGGCCATTTGAATTTAGGTCAGAGTTCGGGAAAAGTCCGGCCCGTCTCGGATTCGGGCCGGACATAGTTTTACCCGGGCCCCTTTTTTTAATATAAAAAATTATTATATAAATATATTATATAAATATATTTATTTATTTATTTTAAGCCCGGACCGGCCCGGGTCCGGGTTTTTTTAGTTGAGCCCGGCCCGAACCCGAGCCAGACCGCTCATTTTAAAATCCGACCAGGATTTTTTTGACCCCCGGGCCGGGCCAAAGCCCGAGTAGACCGAGCCGGGCCGGACCGGTCCTAGAATTTTTTTTTTTTTTTTTTTGTCATCCTTAAATAAGCACTCAAGATAATTATTAGATCAACATAATATCCATTGTTGTTGACAAGTCAACCTTTGCACTCACTATAATTTTAATACTAATTATGATTCTAATATTCTGGGCTTTTATTTTTCAAAAAGAAGTAATAAGACTGTTACCAAATGGGAATTGGATTATTATATGTTTTTTAATTTTTAAATTCACTCTCATTTACAAAAATTATATTAACATTTTATAAACTCTTTAAGACAATTCTCATTTTCTAATGTAGGATGAGCCGATGAGTAGTATTTTGAAATACTACACAATATCTACTAAAGATATACAACAATAACATCCCACCTCCCACCTCGTTCATGGTTTGTGTTGAAGAAAATATTTTACATCGGCTTAAAAGTGATCTTAGTCTCTAAATATATATAAGTATAAGGCAATCTGCAACTCTCAGGCTAGTTTTTGGGTTGAGTCATACTTGTGAAATTGAACATGATTTCAGAGCCAATCTCATTAACGAGTGGGCTCATATTGCCTACCGACATGACACATACCAAGTAAAAAATCGGTTGTGCAAGGAGAGTATTAAGGAAAATGTCTTACTTCAGCTGAAAAGTTATCTTAATCTCTAATTAAAAATATAAGACAGCTCTCAAATTAACTTTTGGGTTGAAATAGACTCTAAATTTCAACAATTTAAATTCGGGTGGTCAGTCAAAGAAAACTTATTATTTAGAAACTGATGACTCTTCTCACAGGTTATCGTTAGTCTTGGACTTGCACTTCGTCACGTATACAAGACTCGAAACCGAACTCGAATTTCGTCATGCATGCATGCAAGACCATATCATGCGGTTCGTCTTATATTACAAGAGATGAGAAAAACTTGTGTGGGATAGTCATACAAATGATGCGGTACTAGTATTTGGTATATGTACACTAAATTTTATATTAATCAATAATAATGAAGAGATAAAATTATTAATTAACACATATCATGTATTTATTAATCGGGTGTATTAATTACGTGGATATAAGGTTTTTTCCATCATCAAATTTCTGAAAAATTGCTAGAAAAAACAGATCATGGTGGTGTGGATTCAATGTGCTTTGTCACTGTATATTATGCCTGTTGATTCTGCAATATATGATTCGTATCTCTAAGTTGCATCTGTTGTAGTCATTTAATATATTTTTAAATAGGGGTGTCAAAACGAATTAACGAATCGAATTTATATCGAATCGAATCAAAATATGATGGATTCGTATTCGATTCGTTTATTAAACGAATCCTAATATCAGGATTCGTATTCGATTCGTTTATTAAACGAATCGAATACGAATATTCGTTTATTCGTTTAGTCAATGATATTATTTAATAAAATAATTTTCCACACTTGATTTACATTAATTATTCATAAATATATACATATGAAATGTGTAATTAATATATTGACTAAAAATATCTCACTAATTATCGAAAATATTACTTTTTTATGATAATTAGTTATAATTTATCGAATCTTAATTGAAAATTAACAAGAACTAGTAAATAAAAATAATAAAACGAATCCTAAACGAATAAACGAATTAATGAGCTTAAATTCATATTCGATTCGTTTAATAAACGAATCGAATCGAATTGACCCATTTATTAAACAAATTCATTTTTTCAAACCCGTATTCGCTTTAAAGCGAATCGAATCGAACGAATAAACGAATCCTGACCCAAATTGCCACCCCTATTTGTAAGGCAAGCAGCTAACGTCTGTGCACGTTTTCTCCACGGGAATTAAGCACTAAGGGTGGTAAGCCCGGCCCGAGCCCGGCCATTTGAATTTAGGCCCGGATCCGGGAAAAATCTGGTCCGTTTCAAATATAAAAAATTTATTATAAAAATTATTTATTAAAAAATTTATTATAAAAATCGGGTCGAGTTTTATCCGAGTCCGTTTTTTAATATAAAAAATTTATTATATAAATATATATATTTATTTATTTTAAACCCGGGCCGGGTCGGATCCGGACGTTTTTAATTGAACCCGGCCTGGATCCGAGTTTTTTTTTGCCACCCTAAATAAGCACTCAAGATAATTATTAGATCAGCATAATAGCCATTGTTGTTGATAAACTCAACCTTTGCACTCACTATAATTTTAATACTAATTATGATTATAATATTCTGGGCTCTTTATTTTTCAAAAAGAAGTAATAAGAATGCTACCAAATGGGAATTGGATTATTATATGTTTTTAATTTTTAAATTCACTCTCATTTACAAAAATTATATTAACATTTTATTGGGATTTACAGGTCAATTTAATTTTTAAAATTGTTTAGCTATTAAAAAGGAGGAAAGAAATATAAGTCATGATTTGCTAATATCAGTCTTATCATAATTATGGATTTGAGATGAAAATTATCCTGAATACGATATCAATTTTTGAATCGGGATAAAAAAAATTCCAAATCCCGCAACAAACAATTTGAAATTCTAATGTGAATCGAAATTCGTGATTTTATGCTAATCATGGTTTCAAGGAAGATGTGTATCTCCAAAAGTTTAGGAGTCAAATGTATATGATTAAAATATTTATCACACAAATATAGGGGCCAATAAGATATAATTCTCAGAACGTTATTAAATAGGGGTGAGAAAACGAATTGACGAATCAAATTTATATCGAATCTTAAACGAATCGAATCAAAATGTGATAAATTCGTATTCGATTCATTTATTAAATGAATCGAATACGAATATTCATTTAATCATTATATTATTAAACACATAAAATTATCATAATTTATTTACATTAATTCTTCATAAATATATAAATATGAAATATGTAATTAATATATTTACTAAAAATAGCTCACCAAATATCCACAATATTATTATTCTATGTTAATTAGCCATAATTTCTCGAATTTAAATTGAAAAATATCAATAAATAGTAAAAGAAAATGATAAAATGAATCATAAATGAATAAACGAATCAATGAGCTTAAATTCGTATTCGATTCGTTTAATAAATGAATCGAATCGAATTGACTAATTTATTAAACGAAACCATTTTTTCAAATCCGTATTCGCTTTAAAACGAATCGAATCGAACAAATAAATGAATTATAACCTAAAATTGCCACCCCTATAATTAAGCCGATCAAGAACAAAACTGTCAATAAAGGAAATTACAAGGGTATATAAGTATTTTTACCCATCACCTTTCAAAATTCAAGATCCAAAACAAAGAGCGAAGTCCGCGTAAATATATATATATATTCCCACGCATTTTAACGGCCATTCCCAAACCGCGCCTAATTTCTCTCCTCTTTCAATTTCTCTCTTTTCCAATCTCCCTCACTTTCTCTTCAGAATCTTGATTCTTAATTCTTTGTTTATTTTTCGTTCAATAAGAAGCATTTGATCATGTCATTTTCGGATTCTGAATCGTCGTCTCAAGGCGGAGAGTACAAATTCTTCCGCCAATTCAGCCGTGATCGTAAGCCTAATTCGTTTTCTCTTTCTCATCGTTCCACGCGCAGTTTTGATTTTATGTTTGTTTGCAAAGAAAATGTAATAGGCAAGGCAAATTAATCCAATATTTATTATATTTTGTACATGGAATTGGAAATTAAACAATGGAGGCGATTAGGGATTTTATTTGAGTCGTGTATGTTTCTGAAATTTCAAAATAGATGTAAGAAATGAAAAGAAATAGGTTTTAAAATCTTAAATCATAAATGTAAAAGCCGACTTTTAATTTCAATTTAAATAAATATATTTTTTTCCTTGAAAGACGATTGGGAATGTAGATATTGAATCTGGTTTGGATAAAGTATATTTGTCTTTTTCTTGTATCTCTCTGGAAATAAGGATGCCACAAGATAGGTAGCTTGACCCTTCGCCTAAGGGCCTCACCCTAAATATAAAGTCTCATAAAAATTTGTGTCTATACATTTAAGTCTATTATTTAGTTATTATTAATTTTTATGTGGAAAAAAATAACAAAATTTCTCTAATTGTTTAGTTAATTATAATATAGAATTATTATAATTATTACATTTTAGTAAATATTTATCTTGATCTTTCTTATTTTCCAAATAAATAATATGATAATTTTCTTTTTCTAAAAATATCTCTGATTTAATAAGGTCTTGTTAATTTTTTTTGCCTAAGATCAAAAAAAAAAACTTGGGCCACTGCTTATATGGAATACTAAATTACCAATATTATAGGTCTTGCTTATTTCCAGAACTTTGATATATAGACACGGCGCTTTATCGCCTCTTCTCGTAACACTAATTTTTTTTTCCAATTTTTATGGCTTAATTCAGGGTTATTGCATGAAATGCTGGAGTCAACCAAATCAGATTCAAAATCATGGAAGGTGTGTTTGATGTTTTGGTTGTTATTTAACGTATTATGACTTGCTGGTAAAGAACATTGACTTGTTTGTTTAAATGGCAGATAGTATTTATATATTTTTAATACAAATTTTGCTTAATTAATTAGAATTGGTCTGCTTACTTCTCTAGTTTTTTACACCCACTAAAAACATATATCTGTAGCAGAATGTCAATTGAATAAGCCTTGAAGTATAAATTTTATTTCAAATTCACAATGATGGCAGACATGGCAGCTTCTTCTTGTTCTTAACAGGCGTTGTATACTTTTGTTGCCTTTCCCCTGATATTTTAATTTTTATTTAGTGATTTATTTCTTGAGGGCAGTAGCTTTAGTTATGTTAAATGATTATTGTCAGGTACTCATCATGGATAAAGTTACTGTGAAAGTCATGTCTCACTCGTGTAAAATGGCAGATATCACTGACCAAGGAGTTTCTTGTAAGTGTCTGAAAGTATAAATTGTTTTCCATTTTATAAGATTAATTGCAATCCAATATCTTTTCTGGGCTTACAAGTCAAGCTGATTTCATGCCAAATGAATTTTGAGACTTTAATCCTGAAAAGTTAATTTCTTAATAATGCTTTTAAGAGTGCATTGTAGTTGATTTTCTTTCCATTAATGGTTACAGATTTTTATTTAATGCTAACATATCTTGAGCAAATATCAGTTTGTTAAGACTGCATTTAACTACTAGAGACAGGTCTAAGTCATCAATGTAAACTTGAGGTTGTGAGTTCGAGTCCCTACGAGAGCTCATGGGTGTGTGAGTTTTAAAAAAGTTATAATAATGCATCTTTAAAGGATAGCCTAGTTGGCTCAAATCTTGTAGTGGAAGTAAGAGGTTACAGGTTCAAATCTTAGGGGATAGGTTTAATTTGGTGGGGTTTGGATGCAATTTATAAGGAAGAGACTTAGATCTTCTTTAATTTTTTAAATTAAAAAAAAAGAAAAAAAAAGAAAAAAAGGAAAACTGCATTTAACTAGCCATTCATGTCTGGGTTATTGCTTTAATACTTGATTTGTTATATTTCTGTACATCAGTGGTGGAAGACCTCTTCAGGAGAAGACAACCATTGCCCTCCATGGATGCTGTATATTTTATCCAGCCATCAAAAGAAAAGTACTTTCTTTCCTTCTTTCATTCTTTTTTACTTCATGTTTTTGGTTTTTTCATTGTTTAGCATATAGCTATTGTTATCTTAGAGATAAATGGAAATTATAAGAATCTTTAGAATCCACGATCTTTAGTGCTTTTTTTTCCCTTGGTTATTTATTGTCTTCATTGTAGGTGGCAACCGATTTGTAGTTTAGTAAGCTACAGGCTTGCTACTCTTTAAGTGGGACTATTATACTTTAATTTTAATATATATATATATATATATATATCTATATAATAAAGGAGAATGGTGTTGGAGGAAAGAGAGTGTATCCAACGGCTCTCTTTATGTGGCTTAATTGACGGCCCAGATCATTTCATTGGTAATTGGAGGAAAGAGAGTGAATTGATTGATGGAAATGGTCAAAAATTTTCAAATTAAAAAATAGAAAGTTAAAATAAAATCATTTAATTAAAAAATAAAATCATTTAATTCTGTAACACCGTGCCGTAGGCACGGCCAAATACTGTAACACCGTGCCGTAGGCACGGGCATCATTTAATTAAAAAATAAAATTATTTAATTCTGTAACACCGTGTCGTAGGCACGGGCAAAAACTAGTATATATATATATATATCTTCTGGGCTAATTGCAGCTCCAACTACATTGAAAATCCATAGATCTTTTGTCACAATCTTTCTTGTGCAACTTTATTAATAATCAGCCCTGGTATATGGTTAAGTGAAGTGAATAAAGTATCAACATTTTCTTGTAAGGTTAATTGTGAGATTAGGAAATGATGTAGGTAACTTTGAAGTTGCCAACCTGGAATGGTTGAGTATATATTTTGTCAGAAGTCGGAACTAATAAGACTTCCCATGTATGTTTGCGCATTTACCAAAATGATTCTTTTCTTGTTTTGGGGGACGTTAGAGGAAAGGTTATGTCAATCTCAAATAAGAAAATATGGTTCCTGACTTTAGATATCAGGCACATTGGAATAACATATTGGATCAAGTTGTGTCACACTGGTAGCTGTTTTTTAAATGATTTATAATTGTAGAAGATATATTTTCCTCATTCTTGTTCTATTCATTGTATTTATTTATTATTTTTTGTTTCTTTATATGTACAATTTTATTACAATCCATCCTCTGCATTTCGGATTTTTTCTCCACTCCTTACAAAACCTAGAACCATTTTAACCTTATCTGTTGCTAGCATGCAGTGTGGTCATGTTCTTGTCTGACATGTCTGGAAGGGAGCCGTTATACAAGAAGTAAGTGAAGAATTTTACTTGTCATTACCTAAATCTTATACTGCTTGCAACCCATTATTTTTATTTGATAAATGTGCTGCTTTTCTCCCAGAGCATATGTATTTTTCAGCACTCCAATTCCAAAGGAGCTGGTCAATCACATCAAGTGTGATACAAGTGTGTTGCCTCGCATAGGAGCTTTGAGAGAGGTTAGCATTTCTGTCATGCTTCCGTATACTTCATACATAGTACATTGGGTTTCTCCTGCTTTCTTCTTCTTCTTTCCTGGCAGGCTTCTATTTTTAATCTCATTTTCCTGGTTTGCAAATACGCAGATGAATTTGGAGTATTTTCCTGTAGACCGTCAGGTATCTATAACTGTTGCTATTTTGAGTATTCAGAATTCCATTAATTTTTAGGAATTTTGATAAACTTGTATTTATATGAAACCACTCTTACACAAGCAGAGAATTATTACTTTTCTGTTATGCAAGAAATTTCACGGTACTTTCCAAAAAAAATAAATTTCATGGAATGAAATTCTAACCCTAAGCACATTTTTTTCTCTGTTATTACTATATTATTATGTCCACTGGCATACCTTAAATGCAGGCTTTTATTACTGATCATGAAAGAGCACTAGATGAACTCTTTGGTGATGATGTTGAGAATACTCGGCAATTTGATGCTTGCTTAAACACAATGGCAAAACGAATTGCTACAGTTTTTGCTTCAATGAAGGTATGAATGTAATCCCTTTACTGGATTAGCATACTTGGAATAGACATATTGTGTATATCATGCGACCTCCATTTATTTTTCACCCATTATGCTAATCTAGCTACATCCTTCACCGTTTTAAATGTTCCATTTGTGTTCTAAACTAAAAAGAATTATTTTTTATGCTAGTTTCTTCTGGTTGGTTTTGCTAGAGACACTTGGTACAATCAGCATTTTATTATTCACCAAGTTCACTGTTTGTAATGTAGCTTAGGGTTAGAAATCAATCTGTAGACAAATAATTGAACTGGATTGAAACTTCGATGAAAGCAGACTAGTGGCTGGTCTAATTTTGATTGGTAGTCTGCAAATTCGAGAAAAAAATCGCGAATTTGAATTTTATTTGACCAAAAAAATTGCTTCCAACGTTTTGGTACTGTAATATTTTGGACACCAAGATTACATTTATTTCAATATACTTGGACCAAAACTAAACATTTGGGTTACCTCATAACAGTTTCTTTACAAGTGGAAATAGTAAATTCCTTGGAATTAGATCAGTATTCTCTATTGGTTTCAGGAGTTTCCAATGGTGCGGTACCATGCTCCTAAGGCTTCTGATGCATCTATGATAACATTTCGTGATTTAATACCTTCAAAGCTTGCTACTGCTGTTTGGAACTGTGTTGAGCAATATAAATCTATTCCCAACTATCCACAGACACAAACATGTGAACTCCTCATTTTAGATAGATCTGTTGACCAGGTACCATTATTTTTAATTGTCATAATTTAACCTTTTTTTAATTATCATTCGGCAGTTTTTCTTTCTCAATGTGATGACTTGGATGTTTAGATTGCTCCTGTCATACACGAATGGACTTATGATGCTATGTGCCATGATCTACTGGATATGGATGGAAACAAATATGTGCTTGAGGTACTATGATTTGTGGTTTGTTTAAGGATTTCCTTTTTTCTTCTCTTCCTTTTGCTATGTCATATTGAAAAATAACATAAATAATTTCTTAGGTTCCTAGCAAAACAGGTGGTGATCCTGAGAAAAAGGAGGTCCTTCTAGAAGATCATGATCCAGTTTGGCTTGAGCTTCGTCACGCACATATAGCTGATGTATGTCTCCTGCATTATAAATCTTCTTTCCTCTGGTTGAATTTTTAAGTGTGAATGCTCTGTTACACTAACTGGCATATCAGGCTAGTGAACGATTGCACGACAAGATGACAAACTTCGTATCAAAGAACAAAGCTGCGCAAATTCAACAAAGCTCAAGGTTAGTGCTGAAGTCCTTTTTCATTCTTAAAATTCTTTTTCTCCTGTTGCTGAACGTCACCATTAAACGATGTGTGAGAATTTGTGAAGAAAATGTGTATTAACATTTACATGAATTTAGATATACAATGAGAGGCCTTTATATAGGCATTATACAACTACCATATTAATTACACAATAAATGCTAAGTTGAATTATCTAACATCCCCCCTCAAACTCAAGATGATAGTGAGGAAACCAGATTGAGTTTGGAAACGAGGATTGTGTGACAGCCAAAAAGAAAAGACTTGGTGAAGATATCAGCTATTTGATCATCGAAGCGTAGATACACCTGTTTGGAGACAGGGACAAGGAGATAAGATTTGTTTGGAGACATGGACAATGAGATAAGACCTGTTTGGAGACAGAGACAATGAGATAAGACCTGTTTGGAGACAGAGACAATGAGATAAGACTTGTTTGGAGACAGGGACAAGGAAATAAGACCTGTTTGGAAACAAGGACAAGAAGATAAGACCTGTTTGGAAACATGGACAATGAGATTAGACCTGTTTGGAAACAGGGACAATGAGATAAGACCTGTTTGGAAACAGAGACAGAGAGATGAGACCTGTTTGGAGACAGAGATGAGGAATATCTAGAGATCGGAACTCTGGCGTCTGATACCATGTGAGAATTTGTGAAGAAAATGTGTATTAATATTTGCTTGAATTTAGAGATATAATGAGAGGCCTTTATGTAGGCATTATACAACTACTATATTAATTACATAATAAATGCTAAGTTGAATTATCTAACAACACATTAAATGCTAAGTTGAATTATCTAACATCACATTAAATGCTAAGTTGAATTATCTAACACGATGAAAAATAGAATTTTCCCAGATCATTTTTGTTTCACATAATTTGACATGACTAAGTTCTACTTTGTGTAGAGATGGTGGCGAACTATCCACACGTGACATGCAGAAAATTGTTCAAGCTTTGCCACAGTACAGAGAACAGGTTGACAAGCTTTCTCTCCATGTGGAGGTTTGTTCTTCTTTTATAAGTGCCATTTTCTTGTTCAGTGGTATAGCTTTATGTATAGTTCTACTGAAATGTGATGCATATAGCCATCTACAATGATAATTGATAAGGGAATTCATTTTTCCAGTTGTTGTCATAGTTATGATTGTAAGGGGCTACTTCTATAAAATAAAACAGAATCGAGAAGTAGAGGAATTAGTGTTTCTAAATTATTTAGACGTAAAATGGATTTCAAGAAAACAGGAAACAGTTTAGAAAGTTTTACATAAACAAGAGCAGAAATACAATGAATTTTCTCGTTCCCTTGGAACTCGTTGTAGAATCCAGCTGTTATAATCTTTATTGTTTGTCACCATTGTCAAAAGTAATTGCCACCTTTTGACAATGGTGCAAGCCATCAAAATAACTTTAGGTGGGTTTGTATTTTTGTTGACAATTTGGTTCCTAGAAATAGCTATAAATTGAGCTTTCATTTGAGAACTCAAACCATCCCCAACAAGATCAAGAAGCTCCAAGTAAGAGAGCTTAGTGAGAAGCTTCAAGTAAGAGAGCTTAGTGAGAAGTTCCAAGTAAGAGAGCTTAGAGAGTTTGCTCCAAATAAGAGAGCTTAGAGTGTTGCTTCAAGTAAGAGAGCAAGATCCTGAAAGCTCCATGTCAAAAGAGCTTGGTTGAGAGTGTAGTTATAAGTGAGGCTTTTTGTACAAGTTTTGTTATACTTGTAAATTTTATTCAAGTAGTAATAGAGAGTACTTATTTTTCCTCATAAAACACTATTCAGTGATCAGAGAATCACAACACTCGCACTATTGAAAAATGGGTTTTGAAATACGCATGAGGTAGTTAAATGATTGTTGAGAGGATTAAACATTATGCGGAATGTTTTTTTAATGGTGATTTTGTCAATGATTACTGCAATACAGATAGCTGGACAAATTAACCGCATAATTAGAGACAGTGGGCTTCGAGATCTTGGGCAACTGGAGCAGGATCTTGTATTTGGAGATGCAGGGGCAAAGGATGTTATCAGTTTTCTAAGGATGAAGCAGGTGATGTAGCATGGATTTGTGGTTATACAGGACTTTTTTTCTACTACTGGGTAAGGTTTTGTTTTACATCTTTTCTTTATCCTTGCAGGATGTAAGCCCTGAAAATAAGTTGCGTTTATTGATGATTTATGCAACTGTGTATCCTGAGAAGTTTGAGGGTGACAAAGCTTCAAAGCTTATGCAGGTAGCTACAGAATTCTTTTCATTCATTTTTTTCTTTTAAACTACAACTAATATATCTCTGTATCTTCTTTAAAATACACACACTCATATGGTGTAAACTGACAAAATGAGGCATGAGAAAGAAACTCAAGTAGGAATATTTATTATTAATAATGCGAAACTAGAATGAAAGGGTCTATAGTACCACATTTAATAAAAACAATTGTATTTAAATTAGTAACAAGAACCTTTTTTTCCAGCTGGCCAAATTATCATCTCAGGATATGAAGATTGTGAATAACATGCGGTTGCTTGCGGGATCATTAAATTCCAAAAGCTCATCTACTGATTTCTCTCTTAAGTTTGATGGCAAGAAGGTAAGAAAGTCAATTTTTAAATGGATTCTGAAGAATAGTGTGAGATACTCCCTTCGCAAATACTTTCATCGAAGTACGCTAATAGTTTATATTTTGTTGGTTTTGATTATCAGACAAAGCAATCTGCAAGAAAAGAACGGCCTGGTGAGGAAGAAACGTGGGCGTTATTTAAATTTTATCCCATCGTAGAGGTATGATAATCCTCTTGACTTTACCTTAACTCTAGATGCCTTCATGTCCTTAACCCTCTCTTTGATTGATTTGTCAAATGAATGCATTCATGTCCTTCTGAAGTACACACAAACAGCTTGATGTGTTAGTTATCATTGAAATTACATATCAATTTGTACCGTTCAACTCATTTGGTGTAAATTCTGATAGGTTAGAATTTATCAAGTTATTGTTGATTTTGTATTATCACATCCAAAAACCTGGAGGATGGAGCATTGTTTAATGACTATGAATGTTACCAAGAACATGAAAAGGAAATGATAAATGGGTAGTGTTGATTGCATCAGTAATTAACAAAACCAAGCAAAAGTCTTTTTCCATTAGGTGGGGTCGGCTACATAGATCATTTGACGTCATTGTGCTATATCCGGAATCATTGTCTCATTCATCTCGGTAGAATATATATCTCTCTTTATGGCTTCTATGTATGTCAACTTAGATCTTTCCTGATCTCGGTTGACATATGGCAACTCCATTTTCTCATTGGGACACTTGGAGATCTACGTTGTACATGTCTGAACAATCTTAATCATGTTTCTTTTATTTTTTCCTTAATCAATGCTACACTCACTTTCTTAATTTCTATCTGTCTCTCTTCAGTCGACCCACACATCTAAGCATTCTCAGCTTAACTATCCTCATTTTTTGATATGAAATTTTATTGCTCAGCATTTTGTTTAATAAAAGAACAAAATAAATTCACATACGAATTATTATCACATACCTTTAAGTCAACAAAATTTTGCTTGTAATTGTATCAGTCTATTGCATCTTTGATTGATGGTATCAGATGACATGGTTTCTGTATGACATGGTTTCTGTCTCAGGAGCTTGTTGAAAATCTTAGCAAAGGTGAACTACCTAAGAGCGAGTATCCGTGCATGAATCATCCAAGTTCAGTGAATCTTCCAAGTTCAGCTGAACAGGAATCCACCTCACGATTCTCTATTCGGAAAAAGGCAGCTCCAGCCACTCCCGCACCTTCTGAAAAGAAGCCTGGTCATTCAGTGAGATCAAGACGAACACCATCCTGGGCAAAACCTCGTAATTCCGATGATGGAAATTCAAGGTATTATTACAGGCTTCAATTGTCCTTTTTTGAGATGTCTATGAGTTGTACTCGCAGGCCCAGCCACTGCATTTGAACATCAAGGATATCTCTGTCTTAAATTCATGGACTATTTTAAACCTTTTACATTAGATTTTACATGTTCAAAATCTTTGTTGTGCTGGAATCTCAAGTCCTTAATGATATTTCGCATGCTTTTTGCAGTGATTCAACTTTGAATCACGCAGTTGCTGACCTCAGGAAGATGGGACAGCGTATATTTGTATTTATGATTGGTGGGGCAACTCGTTCTGAGGTAAAGACACTGTTTGGTTGAGAGTATAAACTATTATACTGAGAGTATAAATGAGCTTATAAGCACACCAAACTCTCTACCAAACGATACAAAAATTTCTAATCAAATTTTCTCTTTCGTTACTTTACTGTTGATGCCCGTTGCATTCTAATTTTACCTATGACTGAACATTTCTGTTGTTGATACTACCGTCTGTTGTCAGCTGCGAGCATGTTACAAGCTTACAACGAAACTCAGGAGGGAAGTTGTCCTAGGTTCTACCAGTTTCGATGATCCCCCGGAACATATTACGGTAACAAACACTCGTTTATCAACTTCGATTTTATATTGTATCGATCGTGAGCTATAATATTTTTCCTGATGGTGCAGAAGATGAAGATGATCTCAGATGGAATAATATAAATGGGTGGCCTCAAATTCCTGAGCAAACAAGTTTTTTGCTCAATGCCAAAAGGTTGGCTTATCTCATTTGTTTTGAAAAATTATGGCCTTGCTATCTATGTATTGTGTGATTCTTTTGACATGGTTTGTTTTATTCTGTCAGAATCGAAAACACTATAATTTGCTCCCAAATTTTGTTAGGGGGCATTAGGATGTCCAATGGAGTAAATTTGTTTATTATGTACAAAACTATACATATTTTGAAATGACTTCATTGTTTCTTTGTAGCATTTTTTTTAATCACTTTCGTTTGTTTTTGTTTCTCATGCTCCGAGTATGTTTGCACACTTAGACCCGGCCACGGTTCTGAACTGGAATCAAAACCGAATCG
>SKCR01019538.1:0-65724 GCA_019454045.1 Zanthoxylum bungeanum | reverse complement strand
TAGGTTCACCACTGGTTACCTAAACTCATTTTTATATTATATATATAACATTATAAATTAGGAGAAAGATTTGAGAATATATATAGTTACCAAATTTATGATCCTTATCATCCCCAATGATCAGACTATTAGCTTCATGAAATACATGTGAGATATCATAATCCATCTTCTTTGTGGGCAACATCTCTTCTGGCCATGATCATCCACATATTTTTTATTAGGAATGGCTATGATATTATTGAATCGACTTACTGACTAGCAAAATATTATCGTTGGTCATGATAATCCGAATATTTTTTATTAGGAGTGGCTATGATATTATTGAATCAACTATCCGACTAACAAGATATTATATGTTTTGATGGTTTATAGTGGCCCTACTCGGCCGCACTTATCTTTCAAATTTTTATTTTTTGTATGAGCCCAGACCTATCCAAAACTCTTTTCTAAGAAAAGTCACTATTTTTAAACTCATCCTTCTCAAACAAAGAAAGTGGGATGTCAAAAGGTTTTTGAAAATATTAGCACCGATTTTTATGGTAACTAAACTAGGCTATTTAACCTTTGAAAAGATTTAACTAAAAATGCATACCAATTCAATATAATTATTTTCAAAGTGGATCAGTTTTGATCATTTTTCAGCTGCAATTTTTTTTTTTAAAACCAAAATGCTGTCACTAACTCACCCAAAAAGGAGCTAATTCAGTTCCAATACCAGAAAGTAAAAAGCTGTCACTGAATAAATAAGATGAAACAAATACAAATGTATCAGCAAATTTCAACTGTACTTTCATTATTGAAACCAATCAAATCTTGCTCAAATTGATATTATACAAAGAAAGAAAAAATATGTCATACTATGGTTTTGAGTACCTAAAATTAGGAAGACAAATACAGAAGAAAGAACTTACAGTAAAGAAAGAAACGCGCTCCTTAACTCTTAGACCATCCCAGCAGGGCACTTATTATGCCAATTAGACTACCAGAGAGCAGAACTTTCAGCAATCTTAGCTTGTCCTTGGTGTAAGGTGGGTATCTCACAGGCACATCACCCATGAAACCCCGGGATAGAACTGCCTTTTTATGACTAAATGCATCAAAAGAGAATTTCCCGTGGTATGCTCCCATCCCACTCTCCTGGACTCCTCCAAATGGCAGAGTATGTACAGCATGCTGCATTGTCAGAACACAAAAATCAATTCGTAAACTAGAACCTGGTTTCACATGACACTACCATTGTCTCTAAGGATGTTCAATGTAACAACTCAACACTTGAAACCCTTCTAAGTTGTAATCTTAGCTTTAACCTTAATCACTGAGAACAACACAATCTTCTACATGTGTATATTTGTAAATGGAACAATGCATGATGGTTTATCAAACTAGTTTCGAAAGTAAGAGAATAATTACATGTACAGCAGTGTCATTGATAACCAAACCCCCTGCGGAGATGGCAGCCTTAAACTGCTGCTTTAGCTTCTTGTTGTTGGTAAATAGATAAGCTGCAAGTGGCTTTGTTCCTGAGTTTATAATATCAAAGCTATCTTCTATTTTGTCAACCTGTTCCACCAAAATCTAAGATCAATCTCATGTTGATTTCATACCTTCTCAAGAGAAGAATGCAATTAAAAAAAAAAAGAGGAGATTAAGAATTATAATATGCTAGAGTGAATGCCAATACTATATAATACGCTTAGTCCCTACCGTAAGAATGGGAAGTAAAGGACCAAATATCTCTTCATTCATGATCAAAGAGTCTTGTGGGACATCTAGCATAAGGGTGGGAGCAATCCTACTGCCATTGAAGAAAAGAATAATGTTACAACCGGCCCACAGTTTATAGCAGAAACTAAAGTGATGATGTAAAAGATAACAACGAGCATATACACAGAAGAACTCACAGTTTGTTTTTGTCCCTTTCGCCTCCATGAACAATCTTTCCAGAAATCTTGTCATCTTCTAAGAGTTTTGATAGGCGAGCATAGTGGTTTGAGTTCACAATGCGAGACAAGTCTTTTGATTCCAATGGATTCTTCCCATAAAAATTCTCCAGTTCATTTTTCAGAGACTCCACCTCCAGAATAAAAAAAAGCTTTAATGGAGAATAAATACAGAGATTCAATATTGTCTCATGTATGAGCAAACTTACCAGCCTTGGAGCATAATCTTTAGTCGTTATAATGTAATCAGGAGAAATGCATGCTTGTCCATTATTACAACCCCACTTGCCCATAATAATCCGCCTACATGCAACCTTTTGAAATTACATAAAAATAAATGGCAGTACGTCAGACGCAATGACAGTGGAATTTGCAGCCAGTAAATGAACAGGGAGGGAAAGTTCTATACTTTTAAATTGACGCCCGAATCAAAAACAACTGGAGATTTTCCTCCAAGCTCCAAAAGAACTGGTGTTAAATGCTTCGCAGCAGCAGCCATCACAATGCGTGCAACTCTTGCATTGCCTACATTCAAGAATATCTTGTGACTAAATACAGAATCCATAGTCAAGTATGAAAATTTTAATGTTATGCCGAAAAGCAAAGGGTCTGAAATTTCCTATTTCCTGACTAGGCAAAGTGAAGGATTTGACTGAAATATAATTCTAACCATTCCAACCATGAGTAATTGATTATGATATTATAATGCACATTAAGAGGATCCTAATTTTGTATTAGAAGAATTGTAAATAAATGATTTGAGAACAAGAACCTGTATAAAATATTTTATCCCACTTTTGATCCAGCAGAGCTGATGTTTCAGCAACCGCCCCTTCAACAACCCTTATGGAAGACAAATCCATATATTCCCCAAATATTTTTGCAAGCAATGAAGATGAGGCTGGAGCAATTTCAGACGGCTTTAGAACCAGAGCATTACCAGCTGCAATAGCCCCGACAACTGGATCGAGAGACAACACTGGGAACAGTAGAAAATCGTAGTTATAATTTTTAACAATATGAAAAAAAAACAAAGACATTGGATCTGATACAAGTAAAATCATAATCAACATTAAAATTTGCAAACAAACAAAAAAAAAAACACAACATACAGAAAGGAAAATTCCATGCTGAGATGATTAATACAACACCAAATGGTTCTGGCACTATTTCAGCTGATGAAGGAAAAGTTGTAATTGAAGTTTTAGCCTGCAATATGAGCAAAATGTTGAATTAAACTCAATTCGATGACTGTCAATATTTTTCACAAGATGATTTTCCACATAGAAGGAAGTTCTGAACAAATTGCCTTCTCTGGTGTCATCCAGTGTTTTAGTTCCTTCAGCGCCAAGGCGATTGAATTCTTTAACATAGCTACCTGCCAAGTGCCAAGCAAACCATATCAACCAACACTAGAGGAAAATGAACTATAATATATGAAGCTCCAGGACTGTTGCATTCAAAGATTATCTGTCAAGTTTAATTTCGAATATCTAACAAAGTTTACTCCATTAACTTTTTAATCAAAAATAATCTAAATAGGTGATTCTCTAATTTCTCACAATTATGAGATCCTGATTCCTAAATATCAATCCTATTAATCCTAATTTCTATTAATTTTTGGAATTATTTAACATATATTTCCTCCCTGCTCCCAATTTTTAAGTTCACTTTCCAGTCATCTACACATCCCTGTATATTTTCCAAAGTAGTTGGGCATGACTCTTAATTGAGTATCCACAATAACTTAACTGAGTCCCATATATGGATTTCCCCAAGACAAATATATCTCAATGTTCAGAATCGGGCATATGTACATGAACAGAGCTCTGCTATCTAACGAATTTTCTTGATCAATCAAAGAACTTATCAACCTATCAGCAACCACAGAAAAAAGTGGCAAACCAAGCAAGCTTTCTTACAACAGAATAACAGATATGTCCCAAGGCAGGAAATTACATATGTTCCTTTAAAAGAAGAAACAAAAAATGAAGACCTGTGCTCTACATGTTGATTCCAAGTCAATAAAATTGCCAAACCTTGTTAGGGCTAAGTGGAGAGAACTTATGTAAGCCTGTCGCACCCGCCCAGCAAGCTGAGGTGGTGCACCAGGGGCCATGTGAGCCTAATAGTTTCAGTGTGTATCACAACTTCTAATTTAAATATAAAAAATATATATATTATTCACATGAGTTCACCTATTCTGTCAAATGATAGAACATATTAGCCTAATGCACCACCTCAACGTGATGAAATGGCATGCCATCCATACTTAAGTTTCTCTCAAGCTAAGGAGTTGTATCATTAATGCTACTGCCATCTACTCATAAAAAGTTTCACATAAAGAACCCAAACCCTTGCCATTTTACACTATCTAACCATCTTCAAGCAATATTGGTGTAAAGAGAAAGAAAGTACAAAAAATTTAATGATAACAGAATATCCTGCGGAAAAAAAATCAAACATGTGGTGAAGTTTTTCATTTATATCAACTGTAAATTCCATGATAAAATGATAGGGAGACAAAACGAGGACTAGACTGGAATAAAAATAACATCAAAATTATGTCATTTTGACTTTTTTTCCTTTTTTTTTTAAATACAATAATAATAACATAGTTTTAATTATGTTTTTATCCCCGTTTAATCATTGTTTTATCTCACTATTATTGCTCATTCCACAATCCTCCAGAGCCTTTGCCTAACCATAATGTTCCCTAAGTTGATTTAAAAGATTCCATTCTAGACAATTAGACATCGATGGTGGCAGCACAATTAAACAACCCCATCAGAGGAACAGTGATTAAATTTCATGGGAAAGGAAACTCAGCACGGAATCAAAATCATATACAAATTTCATACATATTATGTGAAAATGCACAACAAACTACCCACGAATAATAGCACACCAAAGTAGGACCACGTCTCTAACTAATTACCACTTGAAAGCAGTGCGCAAAGCAAAGCGCGAACGGGGAATGTGTCCTATAAATTGATGAAAACTCTTATTTATTAATGAGATAACTTTGATTTGTCCCATTATAATGAAGAGTATCTAACATATTTCATTCTGTGAAAATCAAAATTTACAAAACTGTATTTTGATCAATAACTCAATTTTTAAGTGTTTGGTTAATGATAAAAAAAAATTACGATTTTTAATCGTAATTTTTAAAACAAACTGAGTTTACAAAAGCTAAAATACTTAGTTTTTTCATACCATCAAAATATTAGAAAAACACGGTGTGACTATTTTTTAGTATAAAATAAAATTACATAACATCATTTATGAACAACTATTTGTTGACCCCCACTTTTTTAATAACAATACCAAACAGGGCCCAACTAATTTTTTTGGATATGCTACTGCTTGAGAGCATTATTTAGCACATGAGTGAGCTTGAGTTACCTTGAAATTTTTAGGTCTTATGTTAGTTTTTAAAATAAACACTACCGATAAAAGATATATATATATATATATATTTCTTTAGATTTTAGATCCCAACTTTAAAGCAAATTTACACCACTGTCGCCAACTCCTCATATATAACACCAAACTAAACACAAGTAAAACCTATGTTATTACTTATTGAACTTATAAAATATGTTAACTGAAATGGTGCCTTACAATAAAAAAAATAATATTAATTAAATAATAGTCGTTGAAATTTAACTCGAAAATAATAGTAATATTATTACTATGTGAAAACTTGATTAAGAGAACAGAGTGTATTAACAAAATTAAAAAGCAGAGGAAGAGATGTGTAACGACCTCAAAAATGGAGGATTCAAGTTCCGGCTTATCGAGATCTTCACGAAGAGCGTTGACGATTTCCGGCTCGCGCTCGTTAAGCATCTTCACCAAATTCTTCAACTGAGCCGCTCTCCATTCGTAACTCTTCGTTTTTCCGGTCGCAAAAGTTCCTCTCAGCTCCTTCATCAGCAAGCCAGCCGCCTCCGGATCGAACACTTCCTTCTTCGTCGTCGTCTCCTCCTCACTCCCCATTGCAATTCACAGATACAGAAGAGAGATTTGAGTTTTGTTTGTTCGGGCTTCGGCTATGATGCTTTGCTTATATAATTAATTATAGTTATTTACGAGTTCAATAATTGAATTTTTGGAGTATTGGATATGACCGAACAAACAAACGTGATATTTTATATTCATTATCATTTTAATATTTCATCAAACTACTTAAGAGTGACCAGTGACGCTTCAGAAAGATTAAAATAATGATGATAATGAGGGGCTTTGTCAGTTTGTTATGCTTGGGAGTTGGCGCGTCTTGTCGGTACCAGCGGCGTTTCTTCGGTGATTTTAATGCGGGAGTGACATCACTAATGATTTATTATCGTATTAAAATAATTAAAAAAATAAATATTAAATCATATATCACTGTCACTTACATTTCTACTACACTAAAAAATTTAATTATATTGTAGAATCTATTGGTTTTGGTCATTCGTTTTTATCTTAAAAATCGTACCAAAATGTCAGGGATTCTCGATAAGCGCCTAACACGTAGAAAGTGCCTCCCTTGATTGGGGGTGACGTGGGTGGGGTTGGGGGGACCACTCCAAACAAATCACCATTTTATAAATGGCAACCACGAGCTCATCTTATTTTCCTGCTATATCAAGACGCCCAACAATCAAATGCCAAGTGGAGGTGAAATAGTTACACCACTAACATTATCCAATAAAAAGTTGTATTTTTTTAAATTAAGCGGAGCACAGAAATTGTAAATATACTTATCTCTATAGCATACAAATCCATTTTACAAATTCATCTATCAAGCAGGAGAAAATCTTCTATGCAACAGTGGTACCACGTCATCCATGTAATAAGCCAATTATCCACAGCCAAGCGTGCTAAAAAATAACTAAAAAATAAGTGAAAAAACTCTACATGTCATTTTTTAATTCGTTTGTGGTACCACGTCACCCATACTACTATTGCACCAAAGAATCTCTCATCAAGCAGGCATCAAACTAATGCCCTAGGTCCCTAGCAAAATCCCTATAATGTCCTTACTTAAGGATGAGAAGAGCCAACTAACACTTGTCACTTAAAATATCAATATATATATATATATATATATATATATATAATATATATATATATATATATATATATCAAAAGGAATAATGATAAATTTGATATAAAAACACTCTCTCTAATAACACTCTTTTCTTTTTTTTTTTTTTTTTTTTTTTTTTTTTTTTTTTTTTGAAACGATGGAAACCCCACCACCAAACTACCCATTCTGGGCCGCGGCGCAGGTAAAACCACCGGCTGTCCCAGGCTCTTACAAGAAGTGCACCCCCTGGATTCGAACCCAGAACCTCAAGGTGAGATCCTGAACCCTACACCACCAAGCCACACCCCTTGGGGACCTCTCTATAATAACACATGCAAGGCTCATTTATGGTGAGAGAATCACCATTTTACTACAACTATATATCTTGACCATGAAAGTGTCATAGCCAAAATACCCCTATGGCACTGTCTCTTCACACGTTGTTTGTTTACTATTTGCTGTCTCCCCTTTGCCAAAATTTTAGGAATCTTGTCTGGGGACCTTTCACAGCCTAGACTTTCCATCAGCACTCTCTCCATAAGGCTACCTATTATTATCGTCTGTTTCACTTAGGATGGACAAAACGAAAAAATAGATAACGATAAAATAGAATGAATTATTTGTACATGGACACCAATAATTATAAAGCTCGACGAGATGAGCATTTTGACAGTGGTATTAGCATCGAAAATGATCAATTTTCGGTGATTTCACGGTAAGAAATTTTCATATGCTTTTTTTAATTTCTCGTTGATCTGAAACTCTGATTAATCAACCGTCAGTGGCATTGGAACTATGGGAGGAGTAGGAACTCAAGCGCGGGCAGAAGCCACAATGTGTGGTAGCCATGCGCGGGTAGAAATCACTGCTCGTGGTGGCCCAGACGGTGGGCAAAATTTATGCCTCATCTCCCCAAGTCTTCCTCCATGCTGTCCGACCCTTATGTATAGAAACAGTCACCTAAATCTTGATTTTCGTGTAATTCATCATTATATTCGCTTTATGCGTCATGTGTTTCGAAAACCTAATTAATCTTAAAATGTGATTAATGTACTTAGATTATTTAAATGCCTAAAATGTGGTTGGAAGTTAAATTTTGGACTTAATCGGAAAAATATGGTCTAGTAATAATGTGTGCAGGAAAGTTATTGTAGGCCCGAGATTTAGGCTAATAATGTTGAATTGATATGTGGATGTATGAATATTAAGAATTGAATATGGTTGTAAGTTTGATAAGGATGAATTGTATAATGATAGTTTGCATTATATACAAAACTCCACTGAAATCCGTTTAGGATTATTTACGTCATGTTTCTTGCATATCCTATCATTTACTCTTAGTTAGGATCATGTTCCTTATGACAGATTTTTATGTCTCTTTAGGTGATTGAGATAGCGTTGGCGAGGACGTTCCTGCTATGTAGTTTCTCTACTCGGTAGTACAGCTCGCTAATTGCATGGATAAACTTGTAAAATTGATGTTTTTCAAAAATATATAGTTCTGTATATTTTCTTAAATGAATTTTAAGTTTATGCATTAATGATTTAGTTTTGGAAAAACTTATAGTTTGCTGTGAAAAAAATGATCAAATATTGATTATGATAGAAATCATGAGTTTTTAGTTTATGAGAATGCTTGCATAACTTTAAGATAAATGAGCATATGTTTTAGAAAATGATTTTTATGTTAAGATACATTTCGTATACATATGTGTCAAATTTATTTATCATGAGATAAGGTTTCATGTTGCCAGTTTTGCTCCGGATGTCAGTTATTTATCTTGGGAAAGTCCTATATTATCAGTTTTGTCATGATGTCATGAGTATGTATATAGAATAATGAAGAATTGTTTTAGTTCTATGCAAAAATAAGATTTACAAAAAATGAGATTTATATTTACCATGAAGGAATTGTGAATGATTTATACGTCTGCGTATAGTTTTATATATTAATTTGTATCATTAAATACTTATTCTATCTGTTTTGTTACTTGTTTATTCACGACACTAAATTGTAATCTAGTGCACTAAACGTGAGCTTACTCATTTCTTCATTTTACAGGTTCAAAAGATAAGTAAATCCTCCATTTTATTTTTCTGATGCATTTCATCCATTTCTGCTTAATGAGAACGGTTGGGCCAACAGTAAAAAAACTTTTATTATGTTTTGATATGAGTGATCTAGTTATGTTTGATGGGGCGGATGGAACCCCTAAGATCGGATCGGTACCCCGCGTAGTGGAAATGGGTATAACACTTGGATATAAAGCATGGATGTATTTTTAAATAATTTAATGGAATAGTATATTTCGTTACAAGTACATAGGAAAAACTTCTAGGACAAATCAGAGTTCAGAAACTCCGAAATGGAGAAAATGAAGTTTCAGCACTCATGGGTGTTGCGATGCACGTTGTGCAAGAGCACCAAGTCTTGGCGCATCGCGTTGCACATACTTCAACATCGCGACACTCAATGTCGAAAGGGTAGCGTCGCGCCATGCAACGACATGTGTTGTGATGCTAGCCTGTGTAAAATATTGGCAGAAAGCATTTTCTACTTGGATCCAATACAAAACACTTCCAACTTTCTCCAAACATTTCAATACACTCAAAATCCAATTTTAACATCAAAACCAACATCAACACATGTTATAGAATAAACATAGATGTATTCTAAATACAAACCAAACAAGAATCTCATAAATAAGTGACTCATGAACAATTCTAGGTCACTTAAAGGTGGTCAAGTGATTCTAGAATGTTAGACATTGCTTAAAGCTTTCATCTAGAGTTCCAAACTCTACTTTTATGTTTCATGTCCAACATAAACATATTTGACTCAATCACAAGCATATTGTGCTTATGCTTCCAAAGCATTTATACACAATTCATTAACCTAATTTTAGCTTCAAGCTATGTTATTATGTAGAAAATGCTAATACATCATTATATGCTTCACTAATGATAACAACTCACTAGTGAAAAATATAGTTTTAGAGAATATCAAATTTACCTAGTAATCTTGATTCTAAGATCCAATATTCTTCTCCTTGTTGAAAATGTAGAGAATTTACAAAGCTTTTCTCACAAATACTTTCTTTAGATTAATTTTTCTTATGTTTTGTCTTAATCAAAAACTTAATCAAGCTTGCCTTTTATAATCAAGCTCATGTATTTTTTTAATTAATAAAAGATCTAATCAATTTTTAGGTGCGCTTAATCTAATTTGTTCAAATATACATATTAGGTGTAACTAATTAACTTTATCTACCACTTTGATTTATGAAATTACAACAAAGCCCTTCTATGATTTTAATTTGGATTTATCTAATTAATCACAATTGGTCTAGTAAATAATTAATGTTATTTAATAACACTTATTTACTTTGATTGATAATTATAATATCAAATATTACTTATTATCAAACATAATCGGCTACTCAAGTGCTCAACAAGTATACTTCATATTATGAGACTCTTTAAGTTCAGACACGTTTTTCATATAAGCCTAGCTCATATGTACGAAATTCGACCACCTCCGAATTTATGAAGAACACGAACGACCTTTCTGAACTATACAAGTCGAAGTCATCACATATGTTTAAAGATCCCTCAATCGTAAGCTATTCGAGTTGTGCTTAGGAAACATAGATTACACCGTTAAGTTTCCAAGTCGCATATCTTATATTGTCGACATGTCAATGATTCTTTACAACTAATCACAGTGCATGTGACCCATGCGCTGGACATAATTTCGATCTTTTCCCCATGAGTCTTCCTCTGTGTTGTCTTAACCCTTCCACTCAAATACAGACCTTCGAATCTTGATTTTTGTGTAATTCATAATCATATTCAATTTATGCTTATTATATATTTCATAACCCTAATTGGTCATAAAATGTGATTAATTTACTTACTTAAGCTATTTAAATGGTTGCTATATGGTTGGAATTTAAATTACAGACTTGATCGAAAAATATGGTCGAGTAAGAATATGTGCAGGAAAGCTATTATAAACTCGAGATTTAGGCTAATGATGTTGAATTGATATGTGGATGTATGAATATTGATGGTTGTAAGTTTGATAAGGATGGATTGTATAATGGTAGTCCGCATTATAGACGGGACTTTACCGAAATCCCATTAGGATTACGAGAGTATTTAAATCACATTTCTTGCATATATTTTTTCCTACTCTTAGTTAGGATCATATTCCTTACAACAGATTTTTATGTCTCTTTAGGTTATCGAGATAGCATTGGCGGGGACAGTCCTGTAATGTAGTTTCTCTACTCAGTAGTACAACTCGCCAGGTGCGTGGACAAGCTTGTAACATTGATGTTTTTCAAAAGTATAAAGTTATTTATGTTTTCTTAAATGAATTTTAAGTTTACGCATTAAATGATTTAGTTTGGAAAAGCTTATAGTTTCCTATGAAAGAAATGATTAAATATTGATTATGTTAAAAATCATGAGTTTATAATATATGAAAACGTTTACATGACTGTAGGCACTGTATTTTTACATATAAGTCCCTATGATGAGTCTCATTTGGAGGAACTACCTTTTAAGTCACGGAAGTCACGGGAAACAGACGTCGGAAGGGGAAATTCAGAATAAGTACGTCATCAGATTCATTTCGCAAGTTCACTGTCTTCGTTCGTGCTGCGTTCGTGGCCACGTTCGAACGATTACGGGCGTTCGTGTAGCGTTCGAATAAGCGTTCGAACGACATCGATATTTCTGGTTTTGCTGCTAGCCTCACACCCCAGCCCAATTAGTCCACCAAAGCCCATAAAACACATCCCAATTAATAAAACACATATTTAACACATGGGGAATTAAATAAAATATTAATTAAATCATATACCAAATTAAATAAAATATTAAAATCAATCAACCAATTATATTCCCAATCAAGAATATTTCTATTCCTAATTAAAAATATTGTATTCCTAACTTAACAAATATTATGCCTAAACAATACAAATTAAATATATTGATTTCCTAAATTGAACTAATTTTGTCCCCCCTCAGTGGTTGTGTAGTTGAGTTGAGCTTCATTCAAAGTTCTGTTGGAGTAGTAAATGGCATGGAAATTTTTTTCTTTGTGTTGTCCCAAAACTGCACCTACAGCAAAATCACTAGCATCGCACATCACTTCAAATGGAAGAGTCCAGTCTGGTGCTACTATAATTGGGGCAGAAGCCAGCTTCTGTTTCAAGATTTCAAAAGCTTCATGGCATTCTTTGGTGAAGTTGAAAGGCACATCTTTCTCCAGAAGATTGCACAGAGGTTTAGCAATCTTAGAGAAGTCTTTGATAAATCTCCTATAAAAGCCTGCATGTCCGAGAAAACTGCGAATCCCTTTGACAGTCGTTGGTGGAGGCAATTGTCTCAATCTTTGCTTTGTCTACCTAGATTCCTTTTTGTGAGATCCGATGTCCAATGATGATGTCTTCCTACACCATGAAGTGGCATTTCTCCCAATTGAGTACCAGGTTAGTATCTTCACATCTTTGTAGCACATGTTCCAGATTTTGCAAGTAGTGGTCAAAAGAATCTCCAAACACAGAGAAATCATCCATGAAAACCTCCATACTTTGTTCCAGCATGTCTGAGAAAATGGCCATCATGCAACATTGAAATGTGGCTAGAGCATTACATAGTCCAAATGGCATCCTCCAGAAAGAAAAAGTACCATACGGACATGTAAAAATGGTATTCTCATGATCTTCTGGGGCGATGGAAATCTGATTGTACACTGAATATCCATCCAGAAAATAATAAAATCATGTCCCGCCAATCTGCCTAGCATCTGGTCAATGAACGACAGCGGAAAATGATATTTCCTTGTTGCTTTGTTCAGCTTCATGTAGCCCATACATACTCACCATCCAATCACTGTTCTTATTGGAATCAACTCGTTCTTTTCATTTGTGACTACAATAATTCCTCATTTCTTTGGCATATATTGCATAAGACTCACCCACATGCTGTCAGAGATGGGGTAGATGATGCCATCATCCAACCATTTAATAATTTCTTTCTTCACGACCTCCTTCATGATTGGATTTAGTCTCCGTTGATGCTCCACTGTGGGTTTGTACTCGTCATTCATCAGAATTTTGTGCATGCAAAATGATGGACTAATGTCTCGAATGTCCGATATAGTCCAGCCAATGGCTTTCTTGTGTTCTCGTAACACTCTCAGTAATTTTTCTTCCTGCTCCAATATCAGCGATGAAGAAATAATCACAGGTAATTCAGAAGAGTTTCCTAAGAATGCATACATGAGATAGCTCAGAAGTAGCTTTAGCTCCAGCTGATGTGGTTCTTCAATTGAGGGCTTGATTCGCTCTTTCTTTGGTAGTTCCAGACTTTCCACTTGTGGTGTCGATTTGAAGCGAAATGGTTTGTCAAGATAGTTGATGCATTCCAGAATTTCAACATCTAGCTCGTTGTCAGTCATGTTGGTGATGCAAGCTTCAAGTTTATCTGTGGGAGGTGGTAGTGCATCAGTATCCTGGATGATACTATCTACAACATCAACTCTGAAACATTCCTCTTCCTTTTCATCACTCAGGAACTTCATTGATTTGAAAACATTGAAGGTAACTTCTTGGTCCTGTAATTTCATGGTTAGTTCTTCTTTTTGTATATCAATAACAGTTCAACATATAGCCAAGAATGGTCTTCCGATGATGATAGGTACATCTTTGTCTTCCTTCATGTCAAGGATAATGAAATCTGCTGGGAGAATGAGTTTGTCGACTTTGACCAGCACATCTTCAACTACACCTCTTGGAAATGCGAGTGTTTTATCAGTAAGTTGCAAAGAGACTGAGGTGGGCATTGCTTCTCCAATGCATCAAATTAATATTTGCACCTAAATCACATAAGGCTTTACCGATATAATGTTCTCTAATAGTGCATGGTACAGTGAAACTGCCAGGATCTTTCAACTTGGGGGAAGTTTCCTCTGAATGATGGCACTGCATTCTTCTATCAATGCTACTGTCTCGTAATCTCTCAATCTCTGCTTTCGTGAAAGAATGTCTTTCATGAATTTGACATAGCTGGGCATTTCTTCCAACGTTTCTGCAAATGGAATGTTGATATACAAATTTTTAAAGACCTCCAAGAAACAATCAAACTGCTTGTCCAGTTTACTTTTCTGGAGTCGCTGTGGAAAAGTTAGAGGTGGAGTGAGTTTTTCTCGATCTGTTTCCTTTGCTTCTTTTTCCTCCATTTGTGGAACTGCTTCATTACTTTCTTTTGAAACTTCCTCAATGGATGCCTTGATTCCAACATCTTTGTTAATTTCAGTATTGCTTTTCAAAGTAATGGCTTGACATTGCTCATTCCTACGGTTCATAGGATTTGGTTCTGTGTTGCTAGGAAGGTTACCTGGCGGTCTGTAACTCTGAGCATTGGCCAGTTGTCCAATTTGATTTTCAAGTGCCTTTATAGAAGCTGATTGGCTTTGAAACATAGCATCATATTTTTTAACTGAGCTAGCACTTTCGCTATTCCTGGTTCTTTTTCATGCTTCTGGCCTTTGTTCTGCTGTTGAAATCTGGGTGGTGGATAGTTCTTTTTCCCTGAATTGTTGCTCTATGCGAAATTGGGATGATTCCTCCACCCTGGGTTATAGGTGTTGGAATATGGATTGTTCCCCTGTCTGTTGAAATTGTTGACATAATTCACCGTCTCTTCATGTTGGTTTGTCTATAGTGCTCCTCCATATAGTGAACTTGTGGATCCAATATTACCTTGCATACTAATAGTTTCCATGAATTTGCATATCTGATCCAGATTGGCATTCAATGCTGTGTTAGCTCAAACTTCATAAATTCATGTGATTCGTTGAATCATGCTCCTTTCTGTTGGCCACAAAGAATTGTTGTTGGCCATTTCTTCAATTAAGTCTCAGGCCCAATCTTCTCATTTTGCCATTAAAGCTCCTCCAGCAGCAACATCAATTGTGGTTCTCATTATTCTAGAAAGTCCATTATAGAAAGTTTGGACTTGTAGCCATTTTGCAATCTCATGGTGAGGACATTTTCTGAGCAAATCCTTGTATCTTTCCCAAGCTTCACAGAGGGATTATGAGTCATGTTGCACAAAAGATGTGATGTCATTCTTTAGCTTTGCAGTTCTGGCTGGTGGAAAGTATTTTGTAAGGAATTTTATAGCTAGAGTGTTCCAAGTTATGATGAAACCTGCTGGTAGTGAATGTAGCAGCCTTAGCTCTGTCTTTCAAGGAATATGGAAAAACACGCAGTCTCATTGCTTCTTCAGCTTCTCGGTTGTAATTGAAAGTGCCGCAAACTTCCAGTAAGTTGCTGATGTGGGCATTAGGATCTTCAGTTGCATTCCCAACCAACTGAACTGACTACTGTATCATCTGGATGCATGTTTTGATGTCACATGCATTTGCTGGTAAGGGAGGAAGTACAATACATGAAATGAAGCTGTCAACCACCATAATAGTTTTGTCTCGAATGGGAATTGGTGGTGCAACTTCCAAAGGTTCAGGTTCCATGTTGATCAGTGCTTCTTAACCTTCTCGCCTTTCCCTTCTCAACTGTCTGATGGTTCTTTCAATCTCTGGGTTAATGATGAGCGGAAAATAAATCAACATTTACCGCCCATTTTACGTAATATTTTGTTTAGTTTCTCGAGTTTGATGAAAGTTTGATGGGTTTTAGTTTATTTTGCAGATAAAATAATATTGGGACTCATGGAATCATTTAGGACGAAATGTGGGCCAAATAAGGGCAAAAATTGGACTTGACATATTAATTTTGGAGATTGGAAACTTGAAATGGCGTTCTAACGAAGTGCAGTTTCGGAAATTCCAATTTTGTGCAACTGTCGTATTTTGGGTGTAACTTTTTATTCCAATATCGGATTAAGCTGATTAAAGTTCCAGATTAAAGAAGACTCAAACATCTACAATTTTGAAGAAAAAAATAATTTCGAATTCTGAATATTTCATGACCGAAATTGATGAAATATCCGTAAGTGTGTTATGTGTAATTATTAAAGCCATTTTCAAAGCAAAAAAATAAAAAAAAATAAAAAAATAAATAAAAAAAGTCAAACTCCCACCAAACATGATAGCAATTAATAATGGATTTGGTGGAGCAATTAGTGGAGCAATTAGTGGAGTAATTAATAATGGATTTGGTGGAGCAATTAGTGGAACAATTAATAATGGATTTGGTGGATGATTTGATGGAGGCAAAATTTTGCCTATAAATACCTAGTCATTTCATTTGTAAATTCATACTTTATTCTATGTAATTCCTTAAGAATACTAAGAAGATTGTATCTTGTTTGTTTATTTTTAGCATTCAGTAATTAATTTTCGCATTTGCACTTTCTTTTATTTACTTTCCAGTCTTTACTTTCTGCAATTTACTTTTACACAATAGTACTTTCCTTTCTTTACTTTTCAGTTTTTTACTTTTCAGTAATGAGGAGGTAACTCCCCCTTGCTGGGGTAAAATGAAAAACTTTTATTACTAATATTTAGGTTAATCTCCCTTAAATATAATATATAAACTAGTTATAACGTGACTTAATGAGGATACCGCCTTATGGTCGGTTGGTAAATATTGAAATTGGTTTTAACCTGACTAAACTGGATACCGCCTGATTGGTCGGTTGATAATTAATTATTAATTTGACTTAATCTGGATACCGCCTATATGGCTGGTTGGTAATTATCATGCAAAGTTAATATATTATATTAAGAGAGATATCTAAAATAGAAGTAATAAAAGTGGATCCTTTTACCTCAGCATTTTCTTTTATTGTACTTTCACTTTATTTACTTTTCAACAATTTACTTTCAGCATTTACTTTTTAGCAATTTACTTTCAGCATTTACTTTTCGGCATTTACTTTTCAGCATTTAATTTTCAGTATTTAATTTTCAGTATTTAATTTTGTCATTTACTTTACAATATTTAATTTCCAGCAATTTACTTTTTATCTTTTATTTTATTTAAGCTTTTACTACCCATAAATATGTGTCGTAACTAAGTCAGTTATCTGGGGTTGTGATGAAATCCAATATCACGGTTTATAAAGGGTTAAATTACGGTTTGGGTAATATAAAGGTTTATTTATTGAGTCTTAAGCTTAATGCATCTTGTTAACTGGCCATTAATAAGATTGATTCAGTAAACTTAAAATGAACTTGGAAAAGGGATTTTAGGTTTAAGACCTTAGACTTAATAGTCAACGATCTTCCTTGAGGATAGATAACCCTTTAATAGATTTCCTTACAGGATAGGAATATACCTGTCGGGCGGGGGTAGCCATAATTGGAACTTAATCTTAATAAATTCAGATAACTTAATTGACATAGGAATATGATTAATTGGGTTACACTGAGTATTTGTATCTGACCATCGGAAGAGGCTTTTACATAATTTCGTGTTCCAGGTTAATAAACCAATATATTACACAACCGTAAGATAACCACTTCATCATTAAAAATGATATTGGAATGATTCACAACCCTGGATAGTTTTAAAATTGAATTTTCCTAAATCAACTTTTGTGCAATTTTATTTACTTGTTTTAAATTTAAAATCACTTTCAAATCAAACAATCAATCCATTAGATACTTGTAAACATTTAACTTCATAAATTGATAACAAAAGGTTTTAAGTCCTCGTGGGATCGATACTTTTTATACTACTTGAACGATACGTGCGCTTGCATTATACGCTTGTGAAAACGCCGGTCAGTCAAGCGGACGGATTTCAAAGCTTCTGGTCCGTCTCATGTAATGTCTAAGAATCTGAAATACAAGAAAACAAAAACAATAAGCAAAAAAAAAAAATAGATACAAGTAACAGTATCTAACCCCAAAATAAATAGTGAAAGATAAATAAGTCCCCGGCAACGGCGTCAAAAACTTGACCGGCGTAATCACACGCGTATAACGCAAGCACACATATCGTTCAAGTAGTATAAAAAATATCAATCCCATGAGGACTTAATACCTAAGCTATTAATTTATGAAGCCAAATTTTTACGAGTATCTAATGGAATGATTGTTTGATTGGATGATGATTTCAAATTAAAACAAGTAAATAAAATAGCGCGAAAGTAGATTGAGGAAAATTCAATATTATGAAACTATCTAGGGTTGTGAATTATTCCAATATCTTTTTAAAGATGAAGTGGTTATTTTACGTTTGTGTAATATATTGGTTTACTAACCTGGAACACGAAATTATGCAAAAGCCTATGTCGATGGTCAGATGTAAATACCCAGTGTAACCCAATTAATCATATGTCTAAGTCAACCAAGTTTCATGAATTCATTAAGATTAAGTTCCAATTGTGGCTACCCCCGCCCGACAGGTATATCTCTATCCTGTAAGGAAATCTATTAAAGGGTTATATATCCTCAAGAAAGATCGTGGGCTATTAAGTCTAAGGCTGAAACCTAAAATTCCTTTGTCAAGTTTATTTTAAGTTTACCAGATCAATCTTATTAATGGCCAGTTAACAAGAAGCATTAAACTTAAAACTTAATAAATAAACCTTTATATTACCCAAACTATAAAATAACCCCTTATAAACTGGTGATATTAGAATTCATCACAACCCCAGATAACAGACTTAGTTACGACACATATCTAAGGCTAATAAAAGCTTAAATAAAATAAAAGACATAAAGTAAATGCTGGAAATTAAATAAAGTAAATGCTGGAAGTAAATGCTGGAAAATAAATGCTGGAAATTTAAAAATATAAAAGTACAATAAAAGAAAATGGTGGGGGTTAAATGATCCACTTTTATTACTATTATTTTAGATAACTCCCTTATTATAATATATTAACTTTGTGTGATATTACCAACCGACCATATAGGCGGTATCCTGATTAAGTCAAATTTATAATTAATTCCAACCGACCATACAGACGGTATCCAGTTTAGTCAGGTTAAAATCAATTTTATAATAAAGTCCAACTGACCATAAGGCGGTATCGTCATTAAGTCAGGTTCTAAATAGTTATTATATTATAATTAAGGGAGATTAATCTAAATATTAGTAATAAAAGCTTAACCTTTCACCTCAGCAAGGGGGAGTTACCTCCTCATTGCTGAAAAGTAAATACTGAAAAGTAAATAACATAAAGTAAATTGTGTAAAGTAAATAAAATTAAATGCTGAAAAGTAAAGACTGAAAAGTAAATAAAAGAAAGTGCAAATGCGAAAATTAAATACTAAAAGCTGTAAATAAACAAATAAGATACAATCTTCAGAGTATTATTATGGAATCCCTTATAAGAAAGTATGAAATGAAATCTGAAATTCAGCCTCTATTTATAGGGAAAACTTGGCCTCTAACATCGCGACGCGCGTAACATTGCGCGTCGTGACGCGCGTTGATCTTCGACATATGGCGCTATTTCTGTGGAGATGGTGACATGTGTCCGGCGGCTGTCGGCAGCTGAATTATTATGCTGTAGTGGTGACCATGAATTATTATGCTGACTTCATTGATGACGTATGTGCTGATGTGGCGATGATGATTGTCGGCAGCGTGTGATGATGACACTTGTCTGACGCACGTTAGCATGATTTGTTGTGATGTTGACACGTGGCAGGCGCATGTTAGCAAGTGCGCATGATATCAAACTTATCTGATTGTGACACGTGTTGGGTCATTTTAGCAGTACCGGCGCATGTTAGAGGTCGCGACGCAGAAGTAGCTGCGCGTCGCGATGCCCAAAAGACAATTTTTCCTTTTTGTCCATTTTTCACTGTTTTGGCCCTGATTTGATTCCACTGAGTACCGAAACTTTATTTATCTACAAAATACACAAAACACATCAAAATATTCACAAAACTCAAGTAACTATACAAAATATTAAGTCAAATGGACGGTAAATATTGATATATTTACCGCTTATCAGTTGCACTTGGGAATAACCTCTAAGTGGACCTCTTCGCCATGTTCTATTGGATGGAAAGAAAAGATGAGAGAAATGAATTCAAATTCATTTCTTATTTTCATTATTTGGTTACATGAATTCAAACACCTACATGTCTATACAAGTCTCCCGAGACTCATGGTTCATTGAGATAAACCATCAGACCAAGTCACGATATACGACATATACTGGTCTCAGTGGATTTTACTAACCGACCATTGTTAGCAAATCTTGACCAGAAACTTTATTTAAGGATATACAACTTATAGTGACGCTTCCCAATGTCAATTACAAACTACGTTGTAACTGCGCACTACATTGTAAATCCTAGGGTCTTTGTCTAAGATACATGTATCACTAAATCAGATTTAGTTTCAATCTAATCTTAATTAGATATCTAATCGCAATTAGATCGAATATGTATATAAAAGACAAGAGATGCTACCATTAAATAAGTAATATTATGGAAAAAGAAATTATTCGTATTTATGAATCGGACATAAATACGATCCGGATTGGCACCCTGAGCACCAACCCTAACAATTTCTCCCACTTGCTCTAGTTCCAATCCATGATATCATATAGATATCTCAAAGTGTATCATATACTCACGGCCTTCAAGAGCTCATCTAGCACCCAAAAGGTAGGCAACAACAAGTAAGTTTGCTTTAACAAATTGAGTCTGTCCAACAAACCTAATTGTTTTCCTTAGCCAACATCATTCATATTTTTTAGAACCCAAGTTCTACATCAATATGACTCAGATGTGATATCAATATTGTGCTATAGCTTTAAAGCTGTCTATGTATTTAGAGATCAAATCCAAAACACTATGTAGACAACCGCAAGCACAACACTAATATCAAAACTTCTAATCTATAAGGCCACTTTGCAACTTCATAAGTCAATACTTTATAAGTTACAACTAATTCAACTGATATAATAGAATCAATGGTGACACTCCCACTGCATCTTTCTGACTTCTTCTCCATTTCTTGCAGGCAACCTACGTGATGGCCCGAACCAGGACCTACTCTTGAGTCTTTGTCCGAGGGGGGCCAGGTACAGAGGCTCCAAAGCCAAATCTCAGAGCGGGAGGCCGAGTTGGCCAAAAATGATGAGGTAATCAAAACTCTTGAGCAGACCTCAACCGAAGCCCCTTCCCAGAATGAGTATCTCCGCAATGCTTTTACCCTTGACAAGAAGAATATGGAGGCTGTTGTAGACACTGCATTTTTGCATAAAGCCCAATGGTGAGTCTCGTATGGAGGCACTACCCGATAAGTTACGGAAGTCGCGGAAAACGGATGTCGGAAGGGAAAAATTTAAAAATAAATACATCAACAAATTTAACTCGCTAATTAGCCTCGGGGATCGCTCGATTAACCTCTGTTTTAAAATTTTAGCCTCGGCCCAAAACCCTCGCAACCCATCCAAAGCCCATTTATCCAAGCCACACGCCCACATCACACAATGCCCACACACCCAAGCTCAATCCATAATATTTAAAACACATGTCACAAATTAAATCAAATCCAAATAAATACCCTTTCTAATTTAAATAAATCCCCTTCCTAAACTAAATCAAATCCCTTCCTAATTTAAATAAATCACCTACCAAATTAAAGAAATTCCCCCACCAAAAATACAAATATTCTTTCCCAAAATTAAACACACCCATATTTGCTTGATTTATTCCCTTTTCAAGCCATGCACACACAAGGAAACCCCAACATGCACCATTATAAAAAGAGACCTATACCAACCCTAATTCTTCCTTGGCCCCTCATCAACTCACGACTTCTCTCTCTCGCTCATCATTCTCTCTGATTCAACAAACACACGCACACACAGCCTTCACAACTCACGGCTTCATCACATAACAAACCACTAACCAAAAGAAATCAATGTGAGCAGCTCGCCAAACCTAAACACCATGCACAACCGACCCAGCTTCACACCACACAAATAACAAATAAACCCTTCTCACAACCCTCCACAAAACATAAGCATACCCACAACCAAAAGACACGCTCCTCACACAAATAAGCCAGCAGCCCCTCACGATAACAGCCATTCCACACAAAGACCACACGTTCAACGCATAATGACAAAACCTTAAAGCCAAGCCATTCACCTTGCACGTCCACTCACATCTCCTAAACAACACCCTTCCACCAAGCCGAAGACAGCCCCTTTCAAAGCAATAACCCCACTGACCGACCAAGCCACACGTGAACAGACTTTTTCCAAGCTATTTTGCGTAAATAATCAACAAGTAAACCCTAAAGCAAACCGACCCAAAGACTATCCACCGAGTGAACAAGAACACTGGGCCTAATCGACATAAAAACACCAATAAACGCACCCCTTAACTTTGACAAAATCAGTCTCAAAAACCCTAAATTGAGCCTTAAAATAGTGAATAAAATACCCCAAAACCGTGACCAATATCACCCAAAAACAGTACCAAATCGTCATTTAAACCAGTCTAGAAAACGTCCCGAAATAGCAGCCAAATCGTTCCAAAACAGTGAAGAAACCGAGAAAAAACAGCATCCCAAAACGGCAGAAATATTGAACCATAAAACCAGAAAAGTTACGGAGCATTAACCCTTCCGGCGACGTCCCAACGCACTCCCGAGAAACGACTTAAAAGGTAAGACCTGAGGGCCCCCTTTGTTATATTTTATTTTGTTATCCCGGACACGACATACTTGGTTGGACGTGGAATACGTCCAACCGGGCATGTGAAGTCCTACATTAAAAACGGCCAAACTATTGGTCACATCTCTCTTTTATTATTCCACCATTTTAATATTCCGCATTTATCTTTATTTCTATTTCGCATTTAATTTATATTTATCATTGCTTATTTATTCCACACTTATTTTCAGTCATTTATCTTCCTTTAATGTTTCGCACTTAGTTTATTATTTATCGCTCCCGTTATTTATTATTATTCCATCACATGCATTATCATATTTCATGAATACATTAGGTTAATGATTGCGTTGTGTTAAATGGTCGGTGCTATCTCATGTGGTATATCGGATGGAAACCTAGACGTAAATTCCATAGCCGAATCTGAATGGACAGTAGTGCGGTCTGTACTTGGGATACAACTCCACGTACCGCTTGAGAAACTTTCAAGCACGTGTTATATTTTGGTATTCAATTTTATGTCTATTGTTCCGCCATTTATTTTCTATGCATTGTATCTTTTTTTATGTATTGTTACTTGATGCGCATGGGCTAATCATGTGAGTTAAAGGTCCTCTATTCGAGGGAAATGCCTAAAGGCTACCTTTACCATAATATTTTACCGCGTCGGACGAAGTACGTTTGATTGAACGTGAGATATGTTCAATCAGGCATACGAGGTCCCATATCATTTATTTGATTATTCATGCATTGTAATATAGTGCACATGGGCTAATTACGTTGGTTTAAAGGTCATCCATTTGAGGCAAATGCCTAAAGTCTACCTTTACCATAATATTTTGCCGTGCCTTTTATTATTCAATTATTTTCCTTCCGCATGTTATTGCTTTGGTTACTCTCGTATTGCTATCTAGTGCGCATGGGCTAATCACGTGGGTTTAAGGTCCTTTATTCGAGGGAAACGCCTAAAGGCTACCTTTACCATGATGCTTTACCGTGTCGGACGAAGTACGTTTGATTGAACGCGAGATATGTTCAATCGGGCATACTGGGTCCCATATTATTACCTTGTTTATTCATGCATTGCCATCTAGTGCGCATGGGCTAATCGTGTGGGTCAAAGGTCCTCTATTCGAGGGAAATGCCTAAAGGCCACCTTTACCATGATGTTTTGTCGCGCCGGATGAAGTACGTTTGATTGGATGTGAAATATGTCCAATCGGGTATATGAGGTCCCATATAGATGTCGGTCGCGGTTGCATCTCTTTTATCATTATGTTATTTACCTTTTACATATCATTACCTCGTTTATTCATGCATGTTTGCTTCTCTGGTCATTTCTTTTGCATTATGCATCTAATTACCCATTTTTATTATTACTGGCTTTACAGTTATCATTTACTACACCTACTGCACTTATTTGTTTAATATGCCTATGGAATTATGCCTTTGTCTCCCTTTTTTTATTCTATTTACGTTTATGGGTGTGCAATCTTGTGTAATGATTACATTCTCTTGCATGTGTTGCATAAGACTTGGTTATACTATTGCATTAATCACTTTATTACAATTGGCATAAGTAAGGGAACGTTCCAAACCCAACGGTTTAAGGTCTTCCCTTGCGAGGGGTGAGTGCGACCTTAAATCATTTCCCAGTTCACACTGGGTGGTGACTCCATTTTATTTCTCCGGTTAAGTCCCCCGCAGGCTACTCCGTACTCCCGATAAGGTCGCGAGCCCGGACAGCGTCGCCCACCTCTGTGGCCTATGTTCCCACAGTCTGGCGACTCCACTAGGGATAGAGAATCAGCCCCGAAATAATGTCTTGTAATGTTTGTGATTTTTGCTTTAATTAACCTTGTCTAAAGTTGATTTAACCAAAGGTATTATTATAGTTAGATAATGATTTGGTGTCTTACTTCACTCACTACCTTTTTATAGCCAAAAGGAAAAGCTGCGAAGACATCTAGATAATCATTTACTCGAAGCTCACCTTAAAGTATATTTAAATTGATGGACTAATTTGGAGGATCTGTTGTTTATTCCTGTCACCAAGGCGATAAGAGTCTAAGAGGTAAGGGTATTTAAGAGAGTCCGCTCCACCCTCCCTATGGGGAATTTTCAATAGAGGAATCCATTTGACAGTTATTCATGTATCGTGAAGTCATTTTCGCTCGCAGCGGCGGATTGTTATATGGTACCATCACTCTTTGGCACGTACCTTAAAGTATAAAAAAGGTGCACTCACTTGGTCGCTTGAACCCTTGAGTGGGAGACCTAGTTGTGGGCAATCCTTCACTGGCGGGAACCTTTATCTATACTCCCATAAAAATGCATATGAACCATAGTTGCATGACCTTTAGAAGCCACCATTTATGCTTGTGTTTGGGATCATCATCATTTGGATTCATTTGGACTTCTTGTCATTAGATGTGAACTTGTTGGGCCATTTAAATTGGGATAAGTTTGTGTCTTATGACGATTGGGCCAAAAGCTTCTAAAATGTCGATGGGCCACTTTATGTTTGGGCCCCCTATCATTTGAGGTTGTTTAGCCACGTTATTGCAAAGTGTAAACCTGTTGGGCCTTTTGCAACTGGGACAAGTTTGCACCTCGCAATAATGTGATTGAATGCTTTAAAATGATAATGGGCCAACTTGTATGAAAACCTTGATGGGCTTAGAAAATCCAAATACGATCCAAGTATGCCAGAAGCATGAGTCCGATATCCGCATTGGCTTTCATCCAGAAATGATACACCTCGTTATGACATATTTGTTTACTTTGGATACCTCCAAGTTCATCCCAATGACCGCGGTTGCTGAAAGCCCAATTCGTCGTTTCTAGACAATGGCATGATCCCATAATAGGCTTATTCCATGTTGTAAATGGGCGGTCTTTGTCTTTTACCGATGGAAAGGGACTGAGGTAGCCAAGGTTCACCCATGTAGCATAAGAGAGAACGATTTTGTGTACCCACATTGGTGCATAGCCATACCTAGGACATAAATGGACTTACCACGTGTGTGGGAGGAATAAGGTCGGAATGATATATGCTGTTTTGATAACCACATACATCTTATATATCTCATGCATCGCACGCATACACGCATCATGCTAACTCACAGTTTTAACAGCCAAAATAGATATCCGTTGGGTTAGAGAAAAAGGAAGGCTCATTAAAAATAGTTAGCAAACATGAGTGAGTCAGATAATGAGACTTCCCGCATTGATCAATTAGAGACCAACCTCACTAAGATTAATGAACAGTTACAAGCTTTAGCCACCGCCGTGGCCAGTTTGGCAGTGCCCCGCGCATGGGGAATAGAAAAAAATGAGAATGTCATGCATGAAGAGCCTCCGAATAGGGTGAGTGATGAGATCCCCGCTTTCGATGATGACATGGCAGAGTATACCATGGGAAAGGTAGCCGTGTCTCAGGCAGAATTGCAGAAACTCAGCGATCAGGTAGAGTCAGTTACCCGCAAGTTGAAGGGAAAACATGAGGATTTGCTAGACTACGATGTGATGACTTTCGAAGAGCAGCTGTCTTTGCAGTTGAAGATGCCCGACATAGCCAAGTTCAACGGGAACGGGGATCCAAGGGTCCATCTCCGACAGTATGTTTCTGTAATGAGTTCAGTGGGTCTGTCAAAGCGTCAGGTTCATAAGATGTTCGTGATATCACTAGAGGGGGTGCCCGTGGTATGGTATCACGGCCTGGAGAGAAAGGTCAAAGATGATTGGAGGGCATTAGCAGAAGCCTTTCTGAATCAGTATGTCACAGACTTGGAGATTGACTTGTCGCTCCGTGACTTGGAGAATACCAAGCAGAAGCCGGAGGAGAGCTTCAAGGATTATGTAGATCGCTGGAGAAGCCAGCTCTTGAAAATACAGACTCGGCCCTCGGAGAAGGACCAGATCAAGATGATCATTAAGGGCACCAAGCCCTCTATTTATAACAAGCTGAGGAGGATGACCTCTATGATTGGCGATTTTTGAAAGTTGAGGGAGACTGTTATGGATATTGAGGAGGAAGAAGCTGAGAACAGAAAGTTATATGGCCAGAATAGAAGGACTATTGAGGGGCCTTCAAGGACCATGCCCGCTACTGATGAGGTCACTGTTGGGTTTCTAGGTTAGTCCCTGTTGGATAATATGACCCATAGCGTCACTATTTGTACAGATCATAGTGTTGTTGTACAAATTAACTATGTGACAAGGAAATTGCACTCTCATCATTTGTGATTAGATCACCATAGATGTATAAATGAAGAGAGGTCCCTATGATTAGTTCCTGGATTGAGAATGATATGAGACAGTATCAGTCCGCGAAGGATTAATCATTAAATATCCCTAGTCGTAGTATTATCGAGACTAGACATCGATAATGCGGAATAGACTAGTATTGCACTTGTGCGCGTTGTGAGAGCACAACGACATAGTTCTCATGTATTTAAGTATAGGATACTTATGCAAGTGCGATAGGAGGTTGTGTTTCACCGATGGTACGGGAAACAACTTCGCTCTGGATAGACCCCATCGGAATCCCATTGGTAGTATGACTATGTGTCTATGGGAGTCCGACATCAGGGTAGGTGTATTTGGTCTTAACCTGAGACTTACACCGCTAATGCTTACGACAATCAATATACTTTAGTTGAGGTCGTCCAGGGCTGTAACAGGTTCTGTGTACGCCAATGCTAGGTATATTGAGAATCGTAGAGTATTGGGTGTGATGTCAAGACGGAAGTATCACTCCAGTCATAGTGGAGATGATGTCACATAGGATATGGTATTAGTTCTCTTAAGTGATGGCCGACCATCGGGATATTATGACAAGGTCATGTATATCCGATTATAGAGACTAGTTACCAGACATCCGACATGTGCTTCGTACGGGGCAGACACATATCCAGCCCCAGGCCTAGCACGTGACTATCCGATACTGGGCCGATATACATAATACTTAGTAGACTACGCCTGATATAGATCTTAGATATTCTTATATGAATATGTCCGGAGAATTGGGTAGACTTCGTGTTTTGCTAGAAGCCGACCTTGTCTCGTAAATCGGTAGAACGTAGTACTTGGTACGTACGTGATTCGGATACTCCGACGACCGTATTTACTGCCAACTTATCCGGGGATCTCATGGGTCGCTTCCCAATAATGCACCGATGACGCATAACTCACACTCATAAATAATCTGGGATTATATAGAAGAGAGAGAAAATTAATCTAGGATTAATTACGGAGATATTTTATCTAGGATAAAATATCGTCTAAAGAGAGAGAATGATTAATTTGGAATTAATCGGTAAATTAATATATTCGATATATTAAATGAAATTAGATTTCGAAGCGGAATTAAAATTAGATTTTAATTCGGGCGAACGAATTAATTTAGAATTAATTCGTTAGCGATGTGAATAGTGAATTCGCTAGGCGTAATCATTTAATTACGACGAGACGGAAAATTCGCTAATTAGGAATTAGCGAACCCGAGCCCGAGTGTGATTGCGAGCGCATTCGTATTTCGAATTCGAGTGCGGCAACGCAAGTCACATCAAGCGTCCAATCATTCGTCACATCAAGCGTCAAATCAAAAGTCACTTTGAGTGATGTGATTGATTGATGTGATTGAGTTGATTGATTGATAGACACACATCAAGTCACTTTAATAAAGTGACATTGAATAATGATGGGTGTTGTTGGAATAGTATTTGGTGGTTGTGTAATTGATTTACCATTTACTTTATTTGATAATTTTAAATGGTAAATGCTTATTATTTTTTGGAAAAATATATAAAGCATTTTTGTATTTCATTTTATATGTCAACCATTACACAACTCCACCAATTCTTCTCTCTTTCTCACGCCCAAGGGGCTGTTTTCTCTTCTCCAACACAGCTCACTGCCGTGAGCTTTAAGGGGAGCAATGAGTGGTTTTTGTTTCAAAAACGCAAGTGCTAGCACACTTACGAGAGTTGCGAAGGTGTTAGGGAGGTTCACCCATGAGGCGGGATCCGTTCGACGAAGCTTGGAGCTTGACGAAGGACCACTTTCACGCCCAAAACAGTGAGTAAATTCACTGCAGTTCACGCCCATTGCAGTGAGGATTTTCAAGTTTTGTTGCTTGCCGCGTCTCTCAACCGATCGATGTGAGTATTCCGCTACCTCCGTTGATGTGTTCACACATGTATTTCATTGCTTGTTTGATCTTGGGACCTAGAAACAAACCTAACAGTCCCAAGGTCATTAAGCAATGAAATCATGTGTGAATACAATAAAGAAGTATGGCGGAATCATACTTACAATGATCGGCTTTTGCGATGCGATGAGCAACAAAAATTCTTCAAGCTTTTCCTCCAAGGTGCTCACGGCAATGACCAATTTTTGTGCTCCATTTTTGAATCTCCAAGCTCCAAGCTTTATGTGTGATTCCATGCCCATAGGTGGGTTTCCTTATCACCTTTGGATGACTCCTAATGTGTGCTAGCACCTTGGAAATTTTGCCACAAAATTCCTTTATTTCTTCTTGCAAACTCTCGGCAATGGCAGAATTTTGGAGAGGAAAATGGCCCAAGGCCGTGAGTGTGAGAGAGAGAGGAAGAAGATGTGTTGGTTGTAATTGATTTCAAAAACAATTAAAGGATATACCAAATTCAAAAAATGGTACATGGCATTTAAGCCTTCCAACCACCACCATCAATCAAAAGTGACTAGACATCACATCACTCAAAGTGACAAGACATCTATCAATTGAATGACTAATGATGTGACGCTTGATGTGACTTGTGGGCCACACTTGAATTTGAAATGCGAGTGGGCCCGCAAACACTCCCGGGCTCGGGTACGCTAATTCCAAATTAACGAATTTTCCATTGCGACGTAATTAAATCAAATTTAATTAAATAATTATGCCTAACAAAATTACTATTCACGTCGCTAGCGAATTAATTCTAAATTAACTCGTTTGCTCGAATTAAAATCTAATTTTAATTTCGCGTCGAAATCTAATTTCGTACAATATATCGAATATATTATTTTATCGATTAATTCCAAATTAATTATTCTCTCTCTTTAAATAATATTTTATCCCAGATAAAATATCTCCGTAATTAATCCTAGATTAATTTTCTCTCTCCTCTAATTAATCCCAGATTAATTATGTGCGAGTCATACGTCATCGGTGAATCTTCGGGAAGCGACCCGTGAGATCCCCGGATATGTTGGCAGTAAATCCGGTCGTCGGACTATCCGAACACGTACGTACCTAGTACTACGTTTTTACCGATTTACAAGACATGGTTGGCTTCTAGCAAAGCACCGTGCCTACCCAATTCTCCAGAAATATTCTTAAAGGAATATGTAATCTTTATCAGGCGTAGTATACGTAGTATTGCGTATTGCGATCCAGCATCTGATGTCACGTGCAAGGCCTAGGGCTGGAATTGTGTCTGCCCCGTACGAAGCACATATCGGATCTCTGGTAACTAGTCTCTATAATCGGATAAACTTGACATAGTCATAATATCTCGATAGTTGCAGCATAAAAGAGCACCAGTTCCATATCCTACGTGATCATCATCTCCACTATGACTGGAGTGATACTTCCATCTTGACATCACACCCAATACACTATGATTCAAAATATACCCAGAAGAGGCGTACACAGAATCTGTTAAAGCCCTGGACGACCAAAACCAAAGTATATTGATTGTCACAAGCATTAGCGGTGCAAGTCTCAGGTTAAGACCAAATACACCTACCATGATTCGGACTTCCATAGACACATAGTCATACTACCAATGGAATTCCGAGGGGTCTATCCAGAGAGAAGTTGTTTCCGTACCATCGGTAAAAACAACCTCCTATTACACTTGCATGAGTATCCTATACCCAAATATATGAGAACTATGTCGTTATGCTCCCACAACACGCACAAGTGTAATATTAGTCTATTCCGCATTATCGATGTCCAATCTCGATAATACTACGACTAGGGATATTTAATGATTAAATCTTCGTGGATTGATACTGTCTCATATCATCTCAATCTGGAACTAATCATAAGGACCTTTTATCATTTATATATCTTGGTAATCTAATTACAAATGATAAAAGAGCAATTTCCTTTGTCACATAGTTAATTTGTACAACAACACCATGATCTGTACAAATAGTGATGCTATTGGTCATAATTATCCAACAATCTCCCACTTGTCCTATAGCCAATCACTCAAGTTTCCTACACCCGAACTATGTACGGTTCGCTCAAATTAATTATTCTCTATCTTTAAATAATATTTTATCCCAGATAAAATATCTCCGTAATTAATCCTAGATTAATTTTCTCTCTCCTCTAATTAATCCCAGATTAATTATGTGCGAGTCATACTTCATCGGTGAATCTTCGGGAAGCGACCCGTGAGATCCCCGGATATGTTGGCAGTAAATCCGGTCGTCGGACTATCCGAACACGTACGTACCTAGTACTACATTTTTACCGATTTACAAGACATGGTTGACTTCTAGTAAAGCACCGTGCCTACCCAATTCTCCAGAAATATTCTTAAAGGAATATGTAATCTTTATTAGGCGTAGTATACGTAGTATTGCGTATTGCGATCCAGCATCGGATGTCACATGCAAGGCCTGGGGCTGGAATTGTGTCTGCCCCGTACGAAGCACATATCGGATCTCTGGTAACTAGTCTCTATAATCGGATAAACTTGACATAGTCATAATATCCCGATAGCTGCAGCATAAAAGAGCACCAGTTCCGTATCCTACGTGATCATCATCTCCACTATGACTGGAGTGATACTTCCATCTTGACATCACACCCAATACACTATGATTCAAAATATACCCAGAAGAGGCGTACACAGAACCTGTTAAAGCCCTGGACGACCAAAACCAAAGTATATTGATTGTCACAAGCATTAGCGGTGCAAGTCTCAGGTTAAGACCAAATACACCTACCATGATTCGGACTTCCATAGACACATAGTCATACTACCAATGGAATTCTGAGGGGTCTATCCAGAGAGAAGCTGTTTCCGTACCATCGGTAAACACAACCTCTTATTACACTTGCATGAGTATCATATACCCAAATATATGAAAACTATGTCGTTATGCTCCCACAATGCGCACAAGTGTAATACTAGTCTATTCCGCATTATCGATGTCCAATCTCGATAATACTACGACTAGGGATATTTAATGATTAAACCTTCGTGGATTGATACTGTCTCATATCATTTCAATTCGGAACTAATCATAAGGACCTTTTATCATTTATATATCTTGGTAATCTAATTACAAATGATAAAAGAGCAATTTCCTTTGTCACATTGTTAATTTGTACAACAATACTATGATCTGTACAAATAGTGATGTTATGGGTCATAATTGTCCAACAGTCACTGCCATAAAAAACCTGCGGTTTTCCAACCTTGGTAAGCCTCTTTCAAAAGTGTTTGAAAAACTGAAGATGCAAGGACTCCTAGAACCCTTAGAGCCTAAACCATTTCTAAACCATGTGCCACCCAACCTCGACCTAAGCCTATATTGTCACTTCCATCAGAGGAAAGGCCACGAAACTGACAACTGCACCCGCCTTAGGCATGAGATTCAAAACCTCATTGACACTCATAAAATACCCAACCCAGAAAAAGAACAACTCAATACACACAGAAACCTTATACCCAACTACCACTCTATTCCACCACCCACCTACATGATTAGCTCCGGCCTACCAGAAATCCTTGTCCTCCAAACCATCGACCATCGAGCCTTATACATGGAGATATGGGGTAGCAGTAGTGAAGATGAAACGGGGCAAGAGATAGATTCCTGGGAAAATTTCTCGATCAGTAACAAATAGAAGACTGAACAGAAAGAAGAACTACTGCAGTCAGAGAATCTGATGCCCAATAAACCGAGAAGACAAGGCTGCAGATGACGAAGACATTTATTTTGAATCCTGCATTTATTATTCACAAAGACATTGTTTTCCTTACTTGTTCGAACCTTTTCGATTTGCGTTATAACATGCGTGACATCAGCATATTTGATATTAATCCGACAAATACGTCTAATCTTGGTACATGTGAAAACCCCGAGGGGACTTCAATTGCAAGTAAGAAGCGGAATAGAATTGACAGAAGAAAATTATAGGCAGGCTTGGGGGCGACTAAAGGCATTAATAGGTGAAGGGCGCCAAAGGAGCACAAAGAAGGCCTAACCCATCAGAATAGGGAATGCATCCATGCATACACATCATATACATGCAATTTGCATTTTTATGTTTGCAGGTTTCGAAAAAAAAAAAAAGGAAAAAGCGGCAAAGACGAGCGAATGAGGAACGGTTCGGAAATAGACCACCATCTCAACAAGTAACGGTTCGGAAATGAACCATCTCTCATTAGTAATGGTTCGTAAATGGACCACCATCTCAGCAAGTAAAGGTTTGGAAATGGACCATCATCTCAACAAGTAACGGTTTGGAAATGAATCATCTCTCATCAGTAACAGTTCGGAAATGGACCATCTCATCAAGTAACAGTTCAGAAATAGACCATCTCTCATCAGGAACGGTTCGAAAATGGACCATCTCTCATCATAAATGGTTCGGAAATGGACCACAATCTCAAATCAGTAACGGTTCAGAAATGGACCACCATCACATCAGTAACGGTTCAGAAATGAACCACTTATCAAGTAACGGTTCAAAAATGGACCACCATCACATCAGTAACGGTTCAGAAATGAACCACTTATCAAGTAACGGTTCAAAAATGGACCATCTCTCATCAGGAACGGTTCGGAAATAGACCACAATCTCAACTCAGTAACGGTTCGAAAATGGACCACCATCACATCAGTAACGGTTCGGAAATGAACCACCTATCAAGTAATGGTTCGAAAATGAACCATCTCTCATCAGGAACGGTTCAGAAATGGACCACAATCTCAACTCAGTAACGGTTTGGAAATGAACCATCATCTCACATCAGTAACGGTTCGGAAATGAACCATCATCTTACATCAACTCAGTTCGAAGCATCTCGCAAAGCAGCAGGTAAGTACGACAGCCGACCACCCAAGTAAGTAAAAAATGCATGCATGACTTTGATAGGATTGTCAGTGTCACACACTGCACAAGTCCCATCAAAGTGGGGGCGACTGTAGACACTGCATTTTTACATAAAGTCCAATTATGAGGCTCGTATGGAGGCACCACCCGATAAGTTGCGGAAGTCGTGGGAAACGGACGTCGGAAGGGAAAAATTTATAAATAAATACATCAACAAATTTAACTCGCTAATTAGCCTCGGGGATCGCTCCATTAACCTATGTTTTAAAATTTTAGCCTCGGCCCAAAACCCTCGCAACCCACCAAAGCCCATTTATCCAAGCCACACGCCCACATCACACAAGGCCCACACACCCAAGCTCAATCCAGAATATTTAAAACACATGTCACAAATTAAATCAAATACAAATAAATACCCTTCATAATTTAAATAAATACATTTCCTAAACTAAATCAAATCCCTTCCTAATTTAAATAAATCACCTACCAAATTAAAGAAATTCCCCCACCAAAAATACAAATATTCTTTCCCTAAATTAAACACACCAATATTTGCTTGATTTATTCCTTTTTCAAGCCATGCATACACAAGGAAACACTAGCATGGACCATTATAAAAAGAGACCTAGACCAACCCTAATTCTTCGTTGGCCCCTCATCAACTCATGACTTCTCTCTCTCACTCATCATTCTCTCTGATTCAACAAAGACACGCACACACAGCCTTCACAACTCACCGCTTCATCACATAACAAACAACCCTACACACCACTAACCAAAAGAAATCAATGTGAGCAGCTCGCCAAACCTAAACACCATGCACAACCGACCCAACTTCACGCCACACATATAACAAATAAACCCTTCTCACAACCCTCCACAAAACATAAGCACACCCACAGCCAAAAGACACGCTCCTCACATAAATAAGCCAGCAGCCCCTCATGATAACAACCATTCCACACAAAGACCCCACGTTCAACGCATAATGACAAAACCCTAAAGCCAAGCCATTCACCTTGCACGTCCACTCACATCCCCTAAACAACACCCTTCCACCAAGCCGAAGATAGCACATTTCAAAGCAATAACCCCACTGACCGACTAAGCCACACGTGAACAGATTTTTTCCAAGCTATTTTGCATAAACAATCAATAAGTAAACCCTAAAGCAAACCGACCCAAAGACTATCCACCGAGTGAACAAGAACACTGGGCCTAATCGACACAAAAACACCAATAAATGCAGCCCTTAACTTCGACAAAATAAGTCTCCAAAAACTCTAAACCGAGCCTTAAAACAGTGAATAAAATACCCCAAAACCGTGACCCAATATCACCCAAAAACAGTACCAAATCGGCACCAAAAATCAGCCTTTAAACTAGTCCAAAAAACGTCCCGAAACAGCAGCCAAATCGTTCCAAAACAATGAAGAAACCGAGAAAAAATAGCAGCCCAAAACGGTGGAAATATTGAACCAGAAAACCAGAAAAGTTACGGAGCATTAACCCTTCCGGCGACGTCCCAACGCACTCCCAAGAAATTACTTAAAATGTAAGACCTGAGGGCCCCCTTTGTTATATTTTATTTTTTTATCCCGGACACGACATGCTTGGTTGGACATGGAATACGTCCAACCGGGCATGCGAAATCCTACATTAAAAACGGCCAAACTATTGGTCACATCTCTCTTTTATTATTCCGCCATTTTAATATTCCGCATTTATCTTTATTTTTATTTCGCATTTAATTTATATTTATCATTGCTTATTTATTCCACACATATTTTCAGTCATTTATCTTCCTTTAATGTTTCGCACTTAGTTTATTATTTATCGCTCCCTTTATTTATTGTTATTCCATCACATTCATTATCATATTTCATGAATACATTGGGTTAATGATTGCGTTGTGTTAAATGGTCGGTGTTATCTCTTGTGGTATATCGGATGGAAACCCAGACGTAAATTCCGTAGCCGAATCTGAATGGACGGTAGTGCGGTCTGTACTTGGGATACAACTCCACGTACTGCTTGAGAAAGTTTCAAACACATGTTACATTTTGTTATTCAATTTTGTATCTATTATTCCGCCATTTATTTTCTATGCATTGTCTCTTTGTTTATGTATTGTTACTTGATGCGCATGGGCTAATCATGTGTGTTAAAGGTCCTCTATTCGAGGGAAATGCCTAAAGGCTACCTTTACCACAATGTTTTGCCACGCCGGACGAAGTACGTTTGATTGAATGTGAGATATGTTCAATCGGGCATACGAGGTCCCATATCATTTATTTGATTATTCATGCATTGTAATCTAGTGCGCATGGGCTAATTACGTTGGTTTAAAGGTCCTCCATTTGAGGGAAATGCCTAAAGGCTACCTTTACCATAATATTTTGACGCGCCTTTTATTATTCAATTATTTACCTTCCACATGTTATTGCTTTGGTTACTCTCGTATTGCTATCTAGTGCACATGGGCTAATCATGTGGGTTAAAGGTCCTCTATTCGAGGGAAACACCTAAAGGTTACATTTACCACGATGTTTTACCACGCCAGATGAAGTACGTTTGATTGAACGCGAGATATGTTCAATCGGGCATACGAGGTCCCATATTATTACCTTGTTTATTCATGCATTGCCATCTAGTGCGCATGGCCTAATCGTGTGGGTCAAAGGTCATATATTCGAGGGAAATGTTGGTTTCTAATTAGGTCCCAAGAATGAAATCAAGCACAAAAATGCATGTGAATACACAAAGGAGAATGGCGGAAACATACTCACAATGAACGGATCTTACGACGCGAAGAACACAAGCCTTCAAGCTCCCTCAAAGGTCACGGCAGTAGCTCCCATTGGCAGTGGACTGCTCGGTTGTGGCTCCTTTAGCTCCTCCAAGATTCGGCCATGGAAGACTCAATTGAAGCTCCAAGCTTCAAGCTTCAAAAAATGATTCCATGCTCACGAAAACGCTGCCCTATCACCTTAGGATGACTCAAGTGTGTGCTAGCATTTTGTATTTTGCAACAAAATACTCATCTTCTTCTCACTGCTTCTCGGCAGAAAACCAGAAAAGGAAGAAGAAGATAAAATGGCTCAAAGCCGTGTGAGAGAGAATGAAAGAGAGGAGGGAAAAAACGTGTGGGTGAGAGAGAGAGAGAAAATAAAATGTTATATATATATATATATATTTATTTTTATTTTCCAAAAACAAAAACAAATACACAAAACCATTTTCCATTTACCAAAAAGTCAAAAAGCAAAAAACCATTAATGCTTTTCAACTACCACATCAATCACTCAATCAATCAATCAAATTGTCACATCACTCAAAGTGACATGTGATTTGACGCTTGATGTGACTAGAAATTTGACGCTTGATGTGACTTACGTGCCGCATTCGAATTCAAAATGTGAATACGCTCGCAAACACACTCGGGCTGGGGTTCGCTAATTCCAAATTAACGAATTTTCCGTTGCGATGTAATTAAATGATTATGCCTAACGAAATCACTATTCACGTCGCTAACAAATTAATTCTAAATTAACTCGTTCGCCCGAATTAAAATCTAATTTTAATTCCGCGTCGAAATCCAATTTCGCATAATATATCGAATATATTATTTTATCGATTAATTCCAAATTAATGGTTCTCTCTCTTTAATTGATATTTTATCCCAGATAAAATATCTCCGTAATTAATCCCAGATTAATTTTCTCTCTCATCTAATTAATCCCAGATTAATAAAGTGCGAGTCATACGTCATCGGTGAATCTTCGGGAAGCGACCCATGAGATCCCCGGATATGTGGTAGTAAATCAGGTCGTCGGACTATCTGAACACGTAAGTACCTAGTACTACGTTTACACCGATTCACAAGACAAGGTTGGCTTCTAGCAAAGCGCCATGCTTACCCAATTCTCCAGAAACATGCTTACAGGAATAAGCGATCTATATCAGACGTAGTATACGTAGTATTGTGTATGTCGATCCAGCATCGGATGATCACGTGCTAGGCCTGGGGCTGGAATTGTGTCTGCCCCATACGAAGCACATATCGGATGTCTGATAACTAGTCTCTATAATCGGATATACATGACCTAGTCATAATATCCCGATAGCTCGAGCATTTAAGAGAACGAGTTTCATATCCTATGTGACCATCATCTCCATATGACTGGAGTGATACTTCCGTCTTAACATCACACCAAATACACTACGATTCTCAATATACCCAGCATTGGCATACACAGAACCTGTTAAAGTCCTGGACGACCGCAACCAAAGTATATTGATTGTCGCAAGTATTAGCGGTGCAAGTCTCAGGTTAAGACCAAATACACTTACCCTGATTTTGGACTTCCATAGACACATAGTCATACTACCAATAGAATTCCGAGGGGGTCTATCCAGAGCGAAGCTGTTTCCCGTACCATCGGTAAAACATAACCTCCTATTACACTTGCATGAGTATCATATACCCAAATATATGAGAACTATGTCGTTGTGCCCTCACAATGTGCACAAGTGTAATACTAGTCTTTTACGTATTATCGATGTCCAATCTCGATAATACTCTGACTAGGGATATTTAATGATTTATCCTTCGTGGACTGATACTGTCTCATATCATTCTCCGTCCATGAAAAAATCATAGGGACCTCCTATCATTTATATATCTAGGTGATCTAATCACAAATGATAAGAGTGTAATCTTCTTTGTCACATAGTTAATTTGTACAATATCACCATGATATGTACAAATAGTGACGCTATGGGTCATAATTGTCCAACAAGAAATGCCTAAAAGCTACCTTTACCATGATATTTTGCCACGCCAGACGAAGTATGTTTGATTGGATGTGAAATATGTCCAATCGGGTATATGAGGTCCCATATAGATGTCGGTCGTGGTCGCATCTCTTTCATCATTATGTTATTTACCATTTGCATATCATTACCTCGTTTATTCATGCATGTTTGCTTCTCTAGTCATTTCTTTTGCATTATGCATCTAATTACCCGTTTTTATTATTACTGCTTTTGTAGTTATCATTTATTACACCTACTGCACTTATTTGTTTAATATGCCTATGGAATTATGCCTTTGTCTCCCATTTTTTATTCTACTTACGTTTATGGGTGTGCAATCTTGTGTAATGATTACATTCTCTTGCATGTGTTGCATAAGACTTGGTTATACTATTACATTAATCACTTTATTACAATTGGCATAAGTAAGGGACCGTTCCGAACCCAACGGTTTGAGGTCTTCCCTTGCGAGGGGTGAGTGCGGTCTTAAATTATTTCCCAGTTCACACTGGGTGGCGACTCCATTTTATTTCTCCGGTTTAGTCCCCCGCAGGCTACTTCGTACTCCCGACCGGGCCGCGAGCCCGGACAGCGTCGCCCATCTCTGTGGCCTATGTGTTAGACAGTTATGACCCATAGCGTCACTATTTGTAAAAGACATTGTGTTTTTGTACAAATTAATTATGTAGCAATGGAAATTTCCATTTATCATTTCTTAATTAGATTACTTAAATGTGTGAATGATGAAAGTCCTTATGATTAGTTCCGGATTGAGATGATATGAGACAGTATCAATCCATGACGGTTTAATCATTAAATATCCCTAGTCGTAGTATTATCGAGACTGGACATCGATAATGCGGAATAGACTAGTATCGCACTTGTGCGTGTTATGGAAGCGTAACAGCATAGTTCTCATATATTTAAGTATTGGATACTTATGCAAGTGTGGTAGGAGGTTGTGTTTTACCGATGGTACGGAAAACAGCTTCGCTCTGGATAGACCCCACGGAATCTCATTGGTAGTATGACTATGTGTCTATGGGAGTCCGCATCAGGGTAGGTGTATTTGGTTTTAACCTGAGACTTGCATCGCTAGTACTTGCGACAATCAATACGCTTTAGTTTTGGTCGTCCAGGACTTTAACAGGTTCTGTGTACACCTCTTCTGGGTTTATTGAGAATCGTAGTGTATTGGGTGTGATGTCAAGACGGAAGTATCACTTCAGTCATATGGAGATGATGGTCACGCAGGGATACAGAACTGTTTCTCTAAAAGGTTGCAACCATCGGGATAATATGACTAGGTCATGAATATCCGATAATAAATAGACTAGTTGCTTGTGTCCGATATATGCTTCGTACGGGGCAGACACTGTTCCAGCCTCAGGCCTTGCATGTGACATCAGATACTGGATCACGAGATACGCAATACTACGTATACTACGCCTGACATAGATCATATATTCCATTAAGAATAATTCTGGAGAATTGGGTAGGCATGGTGCTTTGCTAGAAGCCAACCTTGTCTTGTAAATCGGTAAAAACGTAGTACAAGGTACGTACGTGTTCGGATAGTCCGAAAATCGGATTTACTGCCAATATATCCAGGGATCTCTTGGGTCACTTCACGAAGATTCACCGATGACGTATGATTCAAACTTTATTAATCTGGGATTAATAGCGGAGAGACTCTATCTGGGATAAAGTACTATTTGAAGAGAGAGAACGATTAATTTGGAATTAATCGATAAAATAATATATTCGATATATTATACGAAAATTGATTTCGACGCGGAATTAAAATTGGATTTTAATTCGGGCTAACGAATTGATTTAGAATTAATTCGCAAGTGACGTGAATAGTAATTTTGCTAGGCATGATTATTTAATTAAATTTGATTTAATTACGACGCAACGGAAAACTCGTTAATTCGGAATTAATGAAACAAAGCTCGGAATGTGTTTGCGACGCCACTCCGATTTTGAATCAAGTGCGGCCGCAAGTCACATCGCGAGTCACATCACTCGTCACTTTAGTGATAGATGTCAAGTCACCTTTTTGGTGAGTGACATGCAGTCACTATTCATGATGTTGGTTGGTGTGGCCATTTAATGCCATTTTGGAGCCAAAAATTGGTGTTGACTTTTGGAAATCATATACCAAATTTTGGTATAGCTTTTTCATTTTTTGTTTTTAGGAAAAACAAGTTGAAAAACAAAACAAACTCTCTCTCCCAAAACCTTCAAAACCGTAACTCTCCAAGGAAGAAAGGGAATTATTTTCTTTCATCTTTTACTAGCACATTCAAGGAATCCATACAAGGTGATAGGGAACCGAACTAAGAGCTTGGAATCCTTTAAAGCTTGGAGCTTGATCATCTTTATCAAGAAAAGCAACATTGGCCGAAACTTGGAAGCAATGAGGGAAAAGTTTTGTTGATCATCACATCCAAAGCCGTTCAATGTAAGTGTGTTTCGCCACTCTTCTTTGCGTATTCATTCAATTTCTATGCTTATATTGATCTTGGGACCACCCTAGAAACCAACACTATGTTCCCACAGCTGCCCAATAGGAAAACAAACGCCTGAGGTGGGAGGTGACGAGCTTTGAATCCAAGCTCAATGCAATGACCAAAGAGATGGATCAAGCTCGGGAGGCGTTGTCAAAGAGAGAGGCCGAACTGGAAGATAAACAGGAGAGAACCAGGCTCAAGGGGGTCAGCGACTGCTCTCAGATTATTCTGATGGTGATGCCCGAGATAGACATGAGGCCCATCCACGTTGCCATCCGGTTCTGTAAAAGGGAGCTCTCCGAGGAGGAGTTCCGCAAACTACTTGTCCTCCCTTCAGAGGAGATCCATGATCTTGAACCCCTTTCTACCATGCTCATGTCCCCGGTCGCTGAGGAGATCTAGCTTGAGGCACCTGCCCTTGTCCCTGAAGCCGAAATTCCTGAAGCAGAAGTTGTCGAAGCCCCTCCTGCCGCCCAGACTGAAACTGAGGTCCCACCTGCCGAGCCCGTGCTGAAATCCTACTACCTGAACCCGGCCAAGATGAAGTAGTTGTCCCTGTGCGGGCTGATGAGTGTGGGTGACCCTGAAGGGGCCCTGTGTATCAAATATTATACTTTCTTTTTTGTAATAACAATCTACAATTTCTTCTTTACTATCTATTTTGAATGCTTTCTTTCGTACTTTCCATACTTAACATAATTTTATGCTTCCAACTTGCTAACTTGCCCTTATGAATCTGAAATTGGTATCTCGACCTTGACAAACTCAAATCCGACCAAGGGGGAACGCTCCATCCCTGAGTTGGTCTGAAGAAACATTTGGCTCTGGGGGAATGTTACCTCCTCAGACCAGCAAAGATTCAGCCATGGGGGAATGCTCCATCTTCATGCCGACGACATAAGCTCGGTGGGACATAACCCGACCCCAAGTTGAAGAAACACTTGGCTTTGCGGGAATGTTACCTCCCCAGACCAACCAGATCTGGTTATCGGGGAATGCTCCATCCCCATGCCGATCTTACAGACTCGGTGGGACGTAACCCGACTCCGAGCTGAACAAAGCACTTGGCTCTGAGGGAATGTTACCTCCCAAAACCAACAAAGGTCTGGCCATGGGGGAATGTTCCGTCCCCATGCCAATCTTATACACTCGGTGGGACGTAACCCGGTCCCGAGGTGGTGGAGCAAGATAGCCTCGACGGAAAGAAACCAGCCCCGAGCTTGTAGAATAAGATAGCATCGGCGGAACAAATCCAGCCCCGAGCTTGTGGAACATAACATCGGCGGAATGAATCCAGCCCCGAGCTAGTGGAACATAGCATCGACGGAACAAATCCAACCCTGAGCTGGTGGAACATAGCATCGGTGGAACAAATCCAGCCGCGAGCTGGTGGAATATAGCATTGGTGGAACAAATCCAGCCCCGAGCTGGTGGAACATAGCATCGGTGGAACGAATCCAGCCCCGAGCGGGTGGAACATAGCATCAGCGGAATGAATCCAGCCCCGAACTGGTGGAACATAGCATCGGCGGAACGAATTCAGCCCCGAACTAGTGGAACATAGCATCGGCGGAACAAATCCAGCCCCGATCTGGTGGAACATATGAGACTTATTCGTGGGAAGATTTTCAACCTCTGAGGCTCCGCGGATCCCGACGTGGTCGTCCCCTTGCCGGGCATCGGTGAAAAATAAAAATGAAATAAGATAAAGTTAACAAAATGGAGGTGACTTAGCACATACTCCACACAAACCCGAAAAGAATAACAACTCGGGCGCTACGAGGCATTGTCCTGCCTGGAGCCTCCCAAAACACAATCATGAACCTTATAATTCAGCGTCCCGGCTAGCCGAGCTATGGATCGGTGAGCGGCCTAGACCATGAGGGCAGAAACCTCCTCATGCTAGGCGGCTCTGGAGTTTACAAGCGCTATGAGGGCATAAACCTCCTCATGCCATGCTTCTCCTGATCCGAGGCGATGAGGCAGATACCCCGCGGGGGAAGAAGACACTCCGTGTGCGCCATCCTTTGGGTGTTTCTCAATGGGACTCACTAGTTGACTCGCAGGGGAAGAAACCTCCCTGGGTCCGATTTACCTGATACCACAATGGTCATGGAGGCCATTCGATAGTCCTCATGCCATGTGCTCCGAGATGGTTCTCAACGGGAGTCACCAGCCAACTCGCATGGGAAGAAACCTCCCTGGGTCCAGTTTACCCGAGCTACTCCTCAAAGATGTGAGTCATGGGGTAGTAATGTTCCGACCTCAGGGGTTTGATAATGACACCCGGGATTGGCATGCCGCGAGAGGTTCGCGCTTTTCCCTCATGTACCTCATCCCTTGGTGCATTATGGATCCTCAAAGGTGAAAGGAGCCAGGTCGGGACACTTCCACCCGGGGGTTTGATAATGACACCCGGAATTGGCATGCCACGGGCTTGGTGCCCTTCCCCACTACCGATCACCCCTTCGCATCGAACATATCCCAAGAATATTAAACATAGCTTTCGCATTCAATTAAAAAACAAGTAAAGTGGACAAACAATATACTTTGGTTGCGGTCGTCTAGGACTTTAACAGGTTCTTTGTACACCAATGCTGGGTATATTGAGAATCGTAGTGTATTGGGTGTGATGTCAAGACGGAAGTAGCGCTTCAGTCATATGGAGATGATGGTCACATAGGATACGGAACTCGTTCTCTTAAATGCTCGTGCTATCGGGATATTATGACTAGATCATGTATATCCGATTATAGAGACTAGTTACCAGATATCCGATATGTGCTTCGTACGGGGCAGACACAATTCCAGCCCCAGGCCTAGCACGTGATCATCCGATGCTGGATCGACATACACAATACTACGTATACTACGCCTGATATAGATCGATTATTCCTGTAAGCATGTTTCTGGAGAATTGGGTAGGCATGACGCTTTGCTAGAAGCCAACCTTGTCTTGTGAATCGGTGTAAATGTAGTACTAGGTACTTACGTGTTCGGATAGTCCGACGACCTGATTTACTGCCAACATATCCAGGGATCTTATGGGTCGCTTCCCGAAGATTCACCGATGATGTATGACTCGCACTTTATTAATCTGGGATTAATTAGATGAGAGAGAAAATTAATCTGGGATTAATTATGGAGATATTTTATCTGGGATAAAATATCAATTAAAGAGAGAGAACGATTAATTTGGAATTAATCGATAAAATAATATATTCGATATATTATGCGAAATTGGATTTCGACGCGGAATTAAAATTAGATTTTAATTCGGGGAAACGAGTTAATTTAGAATTAATTCGTTAGCGATGTGAATAGTGATTTCGCTAGGCATAATCATTTAATTACGTCGCAACCGAAAATTCGTTAATTCGGAATTAGCGAACCCGAGCCCGAGTGTGTTTGCGAGCGTATTCGCATTTCGAATTAGAATGAGGCACGCAAGTCACATCAAGCGTCAAATCGCTAGTCACATCAAGCGTTAAATCACATGTCACTTTGAGTGATATGACAATTTGATTGATTGATTGAGTGATTGATGTGGTAGTTGAAAAGCATTAATTAGTTTTTTGCTTTTTGACTTTTGGTAAATGGAAAAAGGGTTTTTGGTATTTGATTTTGGAAAATTAAATATATAAAAACAATTTTTTCCTTCTCTCTCTCCACTACACTCACGGTTTCTACGAAACCCATCTCTTTCCCTCCTTCTCTTTCACGGCTTTGAGCCATCTTCTTCCATTTCTGGTTCTGCCGAATACAAGAAGAGAAGCAAGAGAGTGATTTTGTTGCAAAATCAAGTGCTAGCACACACTGAGTCTTCCTAAGGTGATAAGGAACCGAATTTATGAGCTTGGAATACACTTCAAAAGCTTGGAGCTTCAATAGAGGACATCCATGGCCGAATCTTGGAGGAACAACAAGCAGTGAAGCCGAGCAGCCCACTGTCACAACAGCTCACTGCCGAGGGCTTCATCAAGGGAGCAAGGCTTGTGTTCTTCATCGCATCCAATCTGATTGTTGTAAGTATGTTTCCGTCATATTTCTTCGTGTATTCACATGTGTTTTGTGCTTGATTTCATTCTTGGGACCTAATTAGAAACCAATATCTTCTCCACTGCCACACGCAATAATAATGATGCTAGCATGTAAAGAACCTTTAAGCTGTGACACGTGTCTGAGGGAAAAGTCCAAACTATTATGATCTCATGTCGGTCTTCAAGAGATCGGCCAATTGATCTGTCGAACTGCCCAAACAGTTCCCGTCCTTATCCGAAATATCCGAGCTTATCCGCTTGTTCCAGGAGGTAAGATAAGAATAAAATGAGCCGCCGGCCTATTATGGTCGGCCTCGGCTCTGACGTTGTCGGTCTCTGAAATATGTGTCATGCTGTGTCCTCTGGTCGGCCGGTTCCAAGAAGGAAGTGTTCGGATTTTCTAACTGTCCGAGAACTGACTGATGGATCTGATCCTCCAAAAATGGGTAATTCCCTCTCTGCCCTTGTCGAACTGTTCAAATACTTTTGTTGCTGAAATCCCCATCAACAACTTTGATTATCAAAATGCCTAGTACAACTTCCTTTGTGTTATGGCTTTTGATCGTTCATGGTTTTTCCATTTCGGGCAATGCAATCCCAAATTCCCTCAATGGTTTCTCAAATGGTGGTATTATTTTGGTCCTCAAATCTCTATCTTACCACAAGAGATTCAAAAAGGTTTTAAATTATGGTCTGAACATATAAAAAACCCCAAGAAACTCAAGACTTACTTTTATCGTTCTTTGCTTCTTTCAATTATTGCTGGATCATGACATGAAATTTCAAGATTGAGAATAGAATCACTGGTTGTCATGTTCGTCATCTCTCAAGATTTATAAAAATAAAATGGTGGCCCGGCTTCAATAACCAAAATACCTGTTGTAATGCGGTTATCAATTGGTTCCATAAATTTGCTGGAAGATCCATTCATTCAGTTTCAATGGAGCTTCAAAATCAAGAATTTCATTTAAGCAAGAGTCAGATTCAAGTTTCTTTAGCTTCTGCCTCCAATAAAAAAGAATACAAAAAGTAATTATTAGATGCACTCTCCAGGATATCTCAAGATGATGATGATGACGCAAGCGATGACGCAGCATCATCTTTCACTCGACTCAATGAAGATGATTGTTTTGGCGTATTCATTAATCAACACATGAAATAATTGGCCGACATCATGGCCAACAAGCTTTCAAGATTTTCAAGATTCCCTATCCTCTCAATCTTTTGTAAAGTCACGACAGCTGACTTTTCTTTATGCTTTAATTATGTATGTGTAATAATTGTACCTAATATTTTTTTTTTTTCATTTTAAAGTCTGTTGTTGGGAGTCCAATCTCCATTCTATAAATATGTGTGTATTTGCTTTTATGAAGGCAGAGCTTGTAATGTGCTATGTGCAATATCAGTTTGAATAATAAAATTGTGTTTTCCTTAATATTCTCTCGAAAAATTTTAATTTATATTTTCAACACACATGCAAGTCATATCTCAGTACGCTTCGTCAAGGTCCTCTTCACGATTCTGAGATTCGAAATTTAAAGGTTTACATAAGAATAATAATTTATCGAGTGATATCCTGATAACTTTAAAAAAGTCTTCATTTTCTCAATATAAAAATGTAAAAGAATACAAGACCCAATTCCTAGATTATTTGGTAATTTGACGAGTTTGGAGTTGTTGAATTTGTACGATAATGATTTATCTGGAGTTATTAGAGGAACTATCTTTGCAATTTATTCTTAATTTTCTATCCAAAATTATTTATTCATGTAAAATGTGACGTTTATGTGTGATATTACATTAATAGAAACATTTATAAAAAAAAAAAAAAATCCAACGGATGAAATTTCTGGTAGAAAAATGACCTTCAAATATTGGATTGGTGGCTTGTTCCATGGTAAAGTGTCGAAGTCGTGTGCGCAAATTTGCTCAGCGAAGAGGATTTTTAAATATTATTTTTTTATTTTTTTTTATTTATAAATGATTTTTAATTCCATATTTCCTTTACTTGGAGCAAAAGAAAAGTAATGCATGCACATACTCTTACCAATGAAAACAAACTGCAATTGACCATTAAATGATTGAATAAATGGTATACTCTGTAATCGTAATGACTTAAAATTGGAATTGTCTCAAATTAGATTAATCTAAAATCAGAATGATGAATTGGAATCATAATAAATTATTTATATAATTACAAAAATCGTAATTAAAATCAAACATATTTTTATTGATATATTTTAATTTATCATGTAATAAAAAAGAATTATTAATAAATTTTAAAAAATAAACTAAATTTGAATTATATTAGGGCCATATCATATTTAACTAGACAGAGTAAAAGGTTTAATATACAAAACTCCACATATATTCAAATGTTGTTGTAAGAATTTTATTAAAAAAAATCCAACAATCTGTCTATGAAAAGGGAAATTATTACCAGTTAACACAAAGATTAATAAAAATCCGAATTATCACATTTTTTGTATATTATCAAACAGATATCATTTAATAATATATTAAATATTATTATTATTATAAATCTTGACCAAACACCACTAGTACTACGGTGGGAAAACGCAACGCTTAAGTGGCTTTTGGAGATGGGGAAGAGGGACAGAGCCATCCACTATAAAAACCAACGTAACCCTATTCCCAAACACCAAGAAATCCGAAACAAGCGAACGGTAAAAAGACAACCAAATGGCAAAGCCATTGTCACTGACAGAAATACAACAACTCCCGTCAAAATCGATGGCTTCCTCTTTAAGCAGCGCCGCTTCTTCTCGCCTTCTCTACTCCACCACCACTACTGCCGCCACTAAGCTTTCTCTCTCATCTGCTTCTTCACTCTCTTTCTCTCTCTCTTCCCCTTCCTCTCTCAAATGCCTCAGATTCTCTCCTCTCATCAGCCAGGTAATTTATTAAGTGTTATTAATATTTTTTTATATATATATAGATTTTGCATAATATTTATTTTATAATTTTATAATTGTTTGTTTTGGATTGTAGAGGAGATCGTCGGTGAATACGAGGAAGGGATATAGCAGCGTAGCTACGCCGAAATGTGCGGCGTCTGATGCTGATCAGTTGAAGAGTGCGAGAGAAGATATTAAGGAGCTTCTTAAATCTAAGTTTTGTCATCCTATTTTGGTACATATGCTTTTTCTTTTAAGGGCGTGACTTAGTTGTTTAGGGTTCATGTCCTGTATTCCAGGGTTCCATGTATGTTTCTTGTGAGAGCCTAGACAGCTGGGGTTTTAACTGTTCCCCGTTTGGCGGCGGGTTTGCAATGATTCCAAAAAAAGAATTAAATTGTCGATGAATTACTGAATTGCATTAATTTCTTCTTATGTCATCAATAATCTTGTTAAATTATTTAGTTTTCTAATTACAATAAAAATATAGAGAGATAAATATCGACATCCTTATCTGATAATTTTTCTATGTATGATGCCATGTTTGTTAGTTTGGTGGTACAACATTGGAATCGAAATTTAGTGAAGAATTACTTCTTTGTTGCATGAGAATGAAAAATAGTTGGTGGAACCTTTTTGAGTACGCCTTCTTATGTATTATATGAACAGGTTCGTGTAGGATGGCATGATGCTGGTACTTATAACAGGAACATTGAGGAGTGGCCTCAAAGGGGAGGAGCTAATGGAAGTCTTAGATTTGAGGTGGAGCTTAAACATGCTGCCAACGCTGGTAATGATTCGAAAATTTTGCGTACTTGATCTTGTTTCGCAGAATCTGCACCTGACAAGCTGGCATTTCAGGTCTTGTGAATGCATTGAAACTGATTCAGCCGATCAAGGAAAAATATTCTGGTGTTACTTATGCAGATTTATTCCAGTTGGCTAGTGCTACTGCTATAGAGGTCTTACTAACTGTCTTTTTTTTTTTGGAGTTAATATGATATGAAGTAATTGGTTGTCTAAAGATTCAAAAAATTTCTTTTGAAATTCAGGATGCTGGGGGCCCTAAGCTCCCAATGAAGTATGGACGAGTGGATGTCTCAGGACCTGAGCAGTGCCCTGAAGAAGGAAGGCTTCCCGGTAAATGCACCATTTATGTTTATAAAATCTGTCTTGGAATATTGTACACACTGCACCTGCATTAAACAAAATAACAGTTACAGTGAAGTAGTCATATACTGAATTATTCATTGAAAAATGATCTGATTGATTGCGTGAGCATATAAACATGTCATGTCTTGTGTAGGACATTTTTTTTTATGACAATCTAGTTGACATCTTGATGAGTGTGTTTTGGTTAATTTAAAATTTCTCTGTTGCAAGGTTTCTTTGAGGTAAGGGTGAGCTATGTGTTTGATATTCTAGATGGCAAGGAATATCATTCTTAGCTTGAGGTTTATGTGTGCACGCAGACACGTCTACACGTGTTTGAATTTAGTAAGAAATATACTTGGACACTTTGGTGATTTTGAAAAGAAAAAAATATGTTTTAGCCTTTAGGTTTATATCCACTGACATTTTGGCAATTGATCAATTGGGATTATAGTTGTTCATAAGTCTTGTAACATTTCCCATGTCCTTCCAGCCGTATGCATTGTTTAATCTCTGATGTAACCTATTGTTTTATGAAGTGGGTGAGTTTTGAATAGCTGTTTATTCCATACTGTCAAATTTTGTTTAAGTGTATGGTTAAGTTGTATGCTTATATCTCTTTTATAGCAAAACTTCCAACTTTTTATTTTTAGGATTCTCTAACTTTTGAAGTACCCAATCTGTGTGCAGCTGCTGGGCCCCCGTCGCCTGCTGAACATTTAAGAGAGGTTTTTTATAGAATGGGATTAAATGACAAGGTAAACTAGATTGTAAGGCAGACTTGGTTGCTTTGTTACCTCAATAGTGTGTGATGTTTATTAAAATAGTTCTTTGATCTGCAGGAAATAGTTGCCTTATCCGGTGCACATACACTGGGAAGGTCCAGACCTGACCGCAGTGGTTGGGGCAAGCCAGAAACAAAGTACACGGTAAGAAGCCTCTTTAATTGTTTGGGAGTTACCATAGAGAACCTTTCTATTACTTCCTCTGAATTGTTTATTGTGGTTGACTCGACAATATGATAATAATATCCTACAAGAGTAAATAGCTATAACAAAGGGCTGATAATTTGATTAAAAATACGGCATGACAGAAAGATGGACCCGGAGCACCTGGAGGGCAGTCCTGGACAGTGCAATGGTTGAAATTTGACAACTCCTACTTCAAGGTTTGAAGTCATTATGCAGTCTCTCTCTTTCTCCATATACTTTTGCTATTGTGAGAAATAGAGGGGACACTGGAAAAGCATATTCCTTCCACTTGCTAACTGTGATTTATCTAACAGGATATCAAAGAAAGAAGAGATGAAGATTTACTCGTGCTGCCCACTGATGCTGCTCTTTTTGAAGATCCTTCCTTCAAGGTAAATTTTAAATAGATTTTAGTGTAACATGGCGAAGTAAAATCATCATTTATAGCTAATAAATTTTGCATGATTTGCAGGTATATGCTGAGAAATATGCTGAGGATCAGGAAGCATTCTTTAAGGATTATGCTGAAGCCCATGCCAAACTCAGCAACCTTGGAGCAAAATTTGATCCTCCTGAGGTTTGTTAAGACTGCTTGTATTAAGTGCTTTTACGACCCTGATGTAAGCACAGCATTGCTTTTGACAAGAAAACACTCTTTTATCACCATTCCTTGAAATTTTGAAAATGTCACGGATATAAGACACAATTTTAATAACTTATTCTTACAAACAATCTGTTGTAGGGGTTTATTTGAATTACTTTTGTAATATTTGGAAGAGCTTAATGAGTGTTCTAACAAACAAGCATATTTAGAGTGCCAAATAACTGCACATGTACCAATCTTGTGGTTCTGGCTGAAAATGGCTAGTGGAATTTTAGTCTTGCCGAACTCTTATGGTGCCTGTATCACTAAATATGTTTTGGAAGATAATGGTTAAAAAGAAAAGTAAGCTTTTAAACTGATTGTTGAATTTGGTGATCAGGGTATTGTGCTAGATGATGGTGCTACTCCTGAGAAGTTTGTAGCGGCCAAGTATTCGTCTGGGAAGGTTGTAATTATGAATTAACTTCTTTCAGTTGGTAGTCGTTGAAAATTGCTTCAATTTGTTTTTTTTATTTCCATGATAAAACGAGCTTGTGCATGTGCAAATTGTTCATCTTCTCAACTCTTCATGATTTGCTGCAGGATTAAAAAAACAAGTATCCTGTTTTCTTGTGGCGTGTGAATTAATAATACAAGATGAAGCTTTTTTTTTTCCAAATCCTGTGTGATATCTAAAACATGGAAGTCTAAATGAAGGTGAAAGAATAAAATTCAATGAGGGTTGCCTATTTGAATTGCAGAGAGAGCTGTCAGAGGATATGAAGCAGAAGATACGGGCAGAGTATGAAGCAGTTGGTGGAAGCCCAGATACGCCCCTACGGTCAAACTATTTCCTAAATATTATGATTGTGATTGCTGTTTTGGCACTTGTGACATCTCTCATTGGAAATTAACTTGGATTTGGCAGTTTATTATGTTTATAGCTTCTTTTATTTGCAATTCTTTCTTTAGCCGATGCTGCTCTTTGTTGTAGTTTGAGTTATGACCCTGACAAAATCATAATATGAGAACATGTAAATTTAGGGTTTTGTTGCTCTTTGTTCTAGTTTTACGTATAACCCCGACAAAATCATAATATGGAAACATTTAAATTTAGGGTTTTGTCTCATTAAACATTTTTGAGATAATAATTCACTATTGAATATAATGGCGTCAAAAAATACATGTAGTGGACCCACCTAGTAGGAAAAACTTTTGTTTAGTTTGGTTTGAGTGCCTAAGAGCAACTTCAAAACACTCTTCAAATATTATTTAGTTACTAAATTAAAGAGTCACATCATCGAAATTGTTTCCAAAAGAAATATCAATTAAGATTCTTTAAATTGGATTTTATTTCTCACTCTTCAATATTGATGAGTGATTTATCTCTCTTCAAATATTATTAAATAATATTTCATCTTTATTTTATTGTAGTAGTGATGGTTTTAACTTACTAATAATTATTTATATATTAAAATAATATAAATAAAGTAATTATCATTAAATTTGATTTAAATCATATAAATTTTTTTACATTATCTCTTCTGTTAATATAATATATTTTTTTATACACATCCTCATCATTACTTATAATTATTCATACATAATAATCACATAATTAAAGTGAGTTTATTCAATTTAATTAAAATAATATAATATTAATTTTATTTGAAGAGTCTTTTGGATAATAATTTATTTTTCGAGTTGCTCTAATTCGTGTTTAAACTTTTTATTGGAATGGTGTGGTAGGCTGGTAGGAATAACGTCATCCTTTTTAATCATTTTCTTACCAGACTGGGATTTAAATAGCATTCAGAATATTAAGGTTATTATCATTTTACTAGTTTAAAAATTGAAATATAACAAATAGGTAAAAGAAATATTACAGTAATATTTTATTATTATATCTTTACAAATTTTACATTTTATTATAAAAAATATAGGATAATAATAAATAGACACAAGAAGTATTATGATATAATATTTTAAAATGTAAGGTGTTGTAAAGATATAGTAGTAAAATGTAATTTTTTTGGTAAAATGTAAAATTTTTAAATATGTAGTAATAAAATATTACACTCAAATACTTTTTATATCCATTTGTTATTTCTCAATTTTTGAAGTTGTTAAATAATAATTACCCTAAATTTTAACATTTGTTAAATTTTATTATTCTTTTTCTTTGTACACTGAATTCTTAATATGAGTTTAATTTGTTGCTACCCTTTATTAGGAAATCAGTAGTAAATTATTATAACTGCGATTTGAGCGAATTGCGATAAACTGCCCCAACTGTTCTGTCTGAGATCGATATGCCGATTTGCCAAAATATAGCGGTTATATTACCGTTTGAATATTTAAACGCTATACTGAATTACTAACCGGTATGGAGCCCGGTATGCCGGTTGGCTTACCGATATAAGGATCGGTATGGTCCGTGCCGGTTTCCGAGAGCATGTAAGATATGAAGGTTGACCAGTATGAACACTGGTATGCTCTATGTTGGTTCCAACAATTATGCAAACTCCAGATAGACCAGTATGGGTGACCAGTATGGGGTAGCCCGGTTCCAGAGGCGATGTATAACTGCTCATGACAGAGCAGAGACACTTATATGCCGGTGTATGGGACCGGTATGCCGGTCTCAGTGCCAAAATACATGATTTAAAAATTTAAAATAATTTGCACATGAACATAATGTATCTATATGAATGTGCATATATCCTATGAGCTTAAAGACTTAAATTAACAACTCACTTACCATGAGAACTCTAAGCTAAGACTATACAAGATATTCGTAGTTTGTCGCTTGAGTCTTCATATCCATTACTCTTCACCACCAATGTGCTTCGACGTCTTTTTGTAATATCTGCTAATGCTCGTCGAAAACTTCTAGTGTTGTATCATCAAAATCCATCTTGAGAATATTTTGCTAACAATCTCTCCCTTTTTGATGATGACAGCCTTTAAAACTTGTGAGATTTGAGAATTCCAAATTTATTGACGATTTTGCTCCCCCTTAATATTAGCTCTCCCTCAATGTGTGATTGTCTTCAATATAGCTGTATAAAACTTAGACAAACACATTAGTACACAAATTTTCTCCCCTTTAAAACAAGGGTGGGGAAACATAAGTTTTAATCTCATTCTCATGAGTTCTCCCCATTTTACATTATCAAATAGGATGGAGAAGTAAAAATTTAGTTCCATGAGATACCAAATAATATATGTGCATAAAACATATCAAAAAGTTAATAAGCATACACATTTATCATTTTCATACATTTCTCCCCTATTGCCATAAATATAAAATTCATGCAAGGAACATCAAAATCACCCAAGTTAAGCCAATATTCATGCATTTCATTTTCAAACAATAATACTCAATGGCAAGACATATTCAATGCTAAGCAAAAAGGATCACATATATCATATAAACCAATAAGTCTCATGTGATAGCAATTGATACTAAATGAGATTAATAATTGTGATTAAGCATAAAATGATACCAAATGAAAAACCAATTGAAATATAATTTTCCTAATCACTAGTATGCTTCAAACTCAAGTTCAATTCATATCTATTGAAATAAGCATACATATATAAGTTGAAGGAAACTGTAATAATATTTCTATAAACACAAATTTTTCCCATTATCGTTGTCACAAAGTGAAAAATTCACCAATCATCGAGCTCATTTATTTTTGAGGATTGCATTTGACATTATTTTATTTTTGAGCTCTTTCCTAATCTTTGTTGAGTTTTTGGGATCATTTCACATTTCTCATTATGACCGTTTCCAAAACTCCCTATAGAAAATCATTTAAGTACATTTTAGCACCTAAAATTTCTTCGGTCCATTGATAAGTGCATGAAAGTGTACTTTGAACATCGCTAACTCGGCTTAATTATCATATATTTAATCTTAATTAGAGTTTATTTGGTGCTTTGTTATTAGGAGCAATGAAATATGAAGTTTGAAGCAATTATACATGTTTCGGGACCTTGCGGACGCGTCAGAAGAACATGGGAAGAGCTAAATCGCAGAATCGACGAAACCAAAAATTTGCCACGCGTCGCGATGCCAATGAAGGAGCGTCACGACACGTCCCAAAATCAGCAACACATACAAAAGCGTCGTGGGGCCCCGAAACAGTCCCAGAAGCTTATTTTGGTCATGTTTTACGCATATATGGACTCCATGGCTTCCCTATATAAACCCAACTTCGTCCAAAACCCTAGGAGGGGAGAAAAACAGAGTGAAATAGAAGAGAGACACACATCAAAATGCAACAAACATAATTTCGAAAGAGAAGGACGAAGGACGAAGAACTTCAAGCCGACATGACGTCTCTCCGATCTATCCAGGCTATATCTCTATTCTGCATGGAGAACTAATCTCCTACATAAAGCTAAAGATGAACTCTTGTATTTAAGTTTTTATGTTCATGTTGTTGATTCCTAAGTACTCTTAATCGTTTAATACAATTGATGTTTATTATTCTTTATTATTCTACGATTTATGAATCCAGAGACAATGTTTATTCAACTTGCATATAGATTCAGTCATGCTTTTTTTATGTGTGATTGGGGAACCCAGTTGTGGCTGGTAAAGTTTTTTTTTTATGAGTTGGTCTTCTGCTGCAGTATTGCCTGATGGTATATTGTCGACGTTAGATAGGTCGTAACAATAACTTTGTGTGCTACATAGGGAAAGTAAATCATCGATTACCTTAGAATTTAATAGGTGTAGAATTGAATATCTTCCGATTGTTGGTTTGGGATGTGAAACCTTCAATTGTGTAATAAAAAGGCGTCAATAACTGAATATAAGGAGTTGATACATGAGGAGTTCCTGACGTTTTGCTGTTTATCTCTACTGACATTCTTCAATATATTTTCCATAGTTTTAATCTTATATTATCAATTCAATCTTTCTTTTCATTAAGTTACTCCTAACGTTTTGTTTAAGTAAATCAGTTCTTTGTAACCATTTCTCTGAGGAATCGACACCCCAACTATACTGTGATAACCGCAAGTAACCACAAGTATTTTTTTGGTGTAATAAAAATTTGGCACCGTTGCCGAGGAGACGGTTTACAAGCAAAAGGAGCAGGAATGGTCTCATAAAGCTATCATTTGGGAATATGACACTGGAAATAAATATTTTTCATGTTGAAAAACAACCTCAAGGTGATGATGAGTGTCTATATACATACATGCTAGACATAGTCTTACCAGAAACAGCTTCTTCACAACATGAATCACACCATCCGGAACTGAAATTGACCCCAAAGAACCGTAAAAGGAGGAAAATGAGAGTTAGTGCTCATTTGAAGATGATCCCTGAGAAGTTAAAAAGGCGATTGAACCAAATTTTACATATGTGCAGCCTATAATCTCAACCACCAGACCCTGGGGGATCAATATATAAACTGCAACAGCTAGACAAAATTCTTTCTCATGTCTTCATCAGTTCACTACATGGAAGCCACCATGACAACATTAAATGGTTACGTCTGGCTGAAGACGTTAAACTTATTGTTAGAGGGGAGGCAACCCTTGCATCTGTATTTATTTTATTTATTTATTTACTTCAGTTTTATTTTTATTGTGTGCTAATTGCATGTTTGTTGTTTGCATGAGTATTTATGCAGGTGTCAGCACAATCTACACAGCCACACAACTACAGTCTTACCAGCAAGAGCCTGATCAACTCCACGCTTGTTAGTGTTGTTCCTTAATATTTTTTCTTTATATTTATCGTACATTGAGGACAATGCAAGTTTTAAGTGTGGAGGTGTATGCATGCACATGATAATATCTGTTATAAAAAAAAATTGAATTATTTTTTTGTTTGTTTTTAGCCCTTAATAGTAAAATATAAGTCCAATGATGATATTTTTTGCCTTAGGATGAAAACTTAGAAATGATAAGTTCATGATGTACTTGTATCTGATGCTTTGAGTAATTGATTTACGTTAAACTCGTAAGCACTTAAATATAAGTTTTTAGCAGTGAAAGCCTATGTAGTTTGCAAGGTGACCAGTTGAAAAAATTGCATGTTGATGAATGACCGTTTGCTTAAATATCTACCATGATTTTCCAGTGTTATGATGTGTGATATGGTTAAAAATAAAAAGAAAAAGTCACGAAAGAAAGAAATTAAACCACTTATAACTGATAAGCGTGAAGCTACCCATTGGCAAGTGTTAGGATCACCATGAGGAGAAATGCTACCTTAAAGGGTAGGTGTGTTGAAAGAAAAAAGAAAAAGAGAAAAATTCAAAAAAATAGAAAAGAAAGAAAGAGACAAGAAAAGAAAAAAATCATACCATACTGAGCACATAAAGGCAATTATAGAGCATAATTGAGATATCTAGGTTGGTTTGACCCATTGAATCCCAATTTTTAAACGAAATCATTGAGTTTGCTTACCTTGGAGTCAAGCCGTGAATGAACTTTTACACATACACACTGTGAGTCTGGCTTAGATGATTTATTCAAGAACTTGGATTTGAGTTACATTGAGTACTTTGAAAGTTCTCTGATTTCATTATTAGGCATTCTTTGAGGATGATAATATGTGTAACTATTGAGACTATTTCATTATGTTATTTTTGCATGATTGTATATTTTAAATGATGGTTGTGGGTATCGTCATTGTAAGCTCTCACGAGACTATAACTCGTCTACTAAGGCCACCTAGGGGTTTAATGGCTTGTTGCATACGCTAAATGAAATCGTTATCCCTACGAAAGTGGCATAGATAATTTTATTTATTTAGTCGTTATTTTATTTTACGCTTGAATTGCTAGGGACTAGCAATAAGCTGGTTGGAGGTTGTGATAAGTGCATGAAAGTGTACTTTGAATATCGCTAACTCAGCTTAATTATCATATATTTAATCTTAATTAGAGTTTATTTGGTTCTTTGTTATTTGGAGCATAGGATTATGAATTTTGGAGCAATTATACATGTTTCGGGACCTTGCGGACGCATCAGAAGCACGCAGGAAGAGCTGAATCGCAGAATCGATGAAACCATAAATTTGCCATGCGTCGCGACGCTCCTTCATTGGCGTTGCGACGCGCCCCCGAATCATCAACACATACAAAATCCAGCAGGTTTGGCACCGCGACGCCACTTGCCAGCACCGCGGTGCCCCGGAACAGTCCCAAAAGCTTATTTTGGTCATGTTTTACGCATATATGGACTCCAGGGCTTCCTTATATAAACTCAACTTCGTCCAAAACTGTAGAAAGGGAGAAAAACAAAGAGAAACAAAACAGAAATACACATCAAAAAGCCACTAACATAATTTCGACAGAGAAGGACAAAGAACTTCAAGCCGACATGACGTCTCTCCGATCTTTCCAGGCTATATCTCTCTTCTGCATGGAGAACTAATCTCCCAGACAAAGTTAAGGATGAACTCTTGTATTTAAGTTTTTATATCCATGTTGTTGATTCCTAAGTACTTTTAACGTTTAATTCAATTGGTGTTTATTTATCTTTATTATTCTACGATTTATGAATCCAGAGATTGTGTTTATTCAACTTGCATATAGATTCAGTCATGTTTTTTCTATGTGTGATTGGGGAACCCAGTTGTGACTGGAAAAGTTATTTTATGAGTTGGTCTTCTGCTGCAGTATTGCCTAAGAGTATATTGTCGACGTTAGATAGGTCGTAACGATAACTTTGTATGCTGTTAACATAGACATAGTAAATCATCAATTACCCTAGAATGTAATAGGTGTAGAATTAAATATCTTCCGATTGTTAGTTTGAGATGTGAAACCTTCAATTGTGTAATAAAAAGGAATCAATAACTAAATATAGAGAGTTGATACAAGAGGAATTCCTTAAGCTTTGCTGTTTATCTCTACTGATATTCTTCAATATATTTTCCATAGTTTTTATCTTATATTATCAATTCAATCTTTCTTTTCATTAAGTTACTGCTAACGTTTTGTTTAAGTAAATCAGTTCTTTGTAACATTCTCTCTGAGGAATCGACACTCCAACTATACTGCGATAACCGCAAGTACTTTTTGGGAGTAATCATCCATGGATAGGGATGGCAGAAAAACCCAGACCCGGTCCGGCCTGCTCGGGATAAAAAATCACAGGCCAAACCCTAGAATTAGATGCCTGGCTCGGGCTCGGGCCCGAGTCGGCCTCAGCACATTAAGCCCCGGTCCGGCCCGACCCAGGCTTAAACAAAAAAATTCATATATACATTATACTAGAAAACAGGTCGCGTCGTGACGCACCGCGTCGCGACGCACACTTATCGGCGTCGCAACGCCCAAAAGTTTTAGCTATTGCCTGATCATCATATTTTTTTAAAAATGGGCCGGATACAGCCTGAGGCTGGGTCCGGCCCGGCCCATTGCCACACTTATCCTTGTGGGTTAATTTTGATTCATTGGGGAATCCATGCATTTACATTCTTGTTCATGCACTCAAATATTTTGTGCCATTTCTTATTACATGCATGACATGCGATATTTTCATTAAAAGTAACATGTGTATGAGAATTGGATGTCTTTACAAAATAATTTTTCAAAAATTATCTTTTGATGTAAGGCCAATATCATAATCGTTCTCTTTTAAAAGCACATGTTTAGAATCCAATTAGCATATTAAAATTTTTTCTCTCCCAAAATAAAATTAGCAATATTGTTATGAAAATTCACAATCTTTTTTATTTAAAATAACATTTTCATTCATAATAAATTTACAATCATATGTATTTGAGCTAGATGACTTGCTAGATATTATCTTTTCAAGTTTTAACTTTTCATCTTTTAATCATGCGATTTTTTTTCATGCATTTCATTTCTGACCCTATGGAAATTTGTACAGCTAATTTTCTTGAATCAAATACACAATTAGATTCAGATATTTCTAATAAATTTTCTTTACTTGATTCTACACAGGTACTTCTAAACAATTGGTGAATTATCATTTAATAGTGATGAATGCTCATTTCTAATCAATTTGTGCTTCTTTCTAAGTAAATCCTATAACTCCTGTAATTCATTAAATATGTCAAGCAATTCATCATATTCAAGGGAATCATGTACCATTTCTTCATCGCTTTCATCTAGATCATCAATAGCAATAAAAGCTAGATTTGTTCTCTCATCAATCTCCTCCTCGGATGAGCTAGTGTCACTATCGCTCCAAGTTGCCTTCATTGCTTTCTTCTTGAATTTTCTTTTGAATTTACTCAATGGGCTATCGACAACCACATGACTCGGCTTTTCACACTTATAGCAAATAATCTTGTTTTTCTTAAGCTTTAGTGGCCAATTTTCTTATTTCTTTTCATCCATCCGAGATGTCCCTTTATATTTTTTGGATTTGAGGAACTTCTTGAATTTTTTGGTCATATATGCCAACTCATCATCACTATCTTCTTTTTTATCACTAGAGCTAGCATCATCTCTTTTTCTCACAAATGACTTAAGTGTTAATCTCTTATTATTCTTTTATTCTTCTTCTCTTAGGTTCATCTTGAGCTTCATCTCATATTCCAATTATTTTTCAACTAAATCATCTAATTTCAAATTGTTGACATTATTTGATTATTTGATGGAGGATGTGCAAAACCTATATTTTTTAGGGAATGACCTAAGAATTTTCTACACTTGATCACTAGAGTAAATGTTTTTTCCTAACGCACTAAGTTGATTCACAATCATTATGAACCTAGAAATCATATGCTCAATTTCTCACCGACTTCCATTTTAAAGTTATCTAACTCGCACATGAACCAGTTGATATTTGACTATTTTACTTGGCTTGTGCCTTTATAGACCATTTCTAAGGACTTCCACAATTCATTTGCATTTTCAAACTCCGAAAGCTTATTAATTTGACTTCGATCAATTGCACAAAGAAGATGGTTGAGTGCCTTATCATTTAAGGAGGCTTACATGTATTCCTCATCGGTCCATTCAAAATGTGACTTTGGAAACTCCACACCATTGTTATCCTTCTTCATTGCCATTCTTGTACCTTGTGTGATCACTTTGAAGGATTGCACATCAACAAAAAGAAAATAGTTCAACATTCTCATATTCAAATAGCTATAGTCGGTTCCGGTATAGAAGGGAGGTCTAGTGGTTGAAAATCTCTCGGTAAGATTTGATGAATAGCTTGTAGATGCCATGATCGATTCTTGGACGATTAAATTTTTATTGAGAATACCTCGCTCTGATACCAATTGAAATTGCCTACAAGCTACACCAAACAAACTCTTTTTACACAAGAGGAGGGGTGAATTAGGTCATGGCCTAATATTGCGGAAATAAAAATCTTTGTCGATTTTACGCTACTAAGCCAGTAACTTTACCAATTTAGCTTAGGTCGATTTTCTCAATCACAATATATTCACTAATAATAAGTTTCTACTTAATATGCAAATATGAAGATAAATTTGCGATAATTAAAAGTTAAGGGATAGAGAAAATACCATCGGTGATTTATAGTGATTCGGCCAACAATGCCTACGTCCACTCCCCCAAGTCGCGCTTGAAGATTTCCACTAAGTTGAAACCATAACTTACACCGAGTTTTTCGTGGCTCACCCGCAACGAAGATTTTTGTCCTCTAGGTTCACTCCAAACCTTTACATTAGAGTTTTCTAATGGCCCACTCTAAAACCCTTACAAATCACCGTTTTGAGTATACCCACTCACAAAGGGATTTCACAACCTCTAGTGTTTGATAGTGAAAGTTTAAAATACAACTTGGGCATTCACAAAAATAATGAAGATTTAATGTGAGTTACTAAACCAAGAAATCAAAGCTCACCACTAATGACATGAAGGTGTAGTGTGTGAGCTTGAGTATGAGAGTGTATGATGATGGATGTTTTGTAAACTCTATGTTTTTGCATTAGAAAAAATTGTTTGAAGGTGCAAGAGTTAGTAAAAATGAATTTGGGGCTCAATATTTAGTGAAGGTGTAAAATGCCCTAATTGTTCTGTCTGAGACCGATATGCTGGTTTGTAGAGGCCGGTATGTCGGTCTGTCAAAGTGTAATGGCTATATTATCATTAGAAGATTTAAACGCTATATCAGATTACTGACCGGTATGGAGCCCAATATACTGTTTGACTTACCGATATAGGGACTGGTATAGTTTATGTCAGTTTCTGAGAGCATGAAAGATATGAAGGTTTACCGGTATGAAAATCGGTATGCTCTATGACCATTCCAATAACTATGCAAACTTCAGATAGACCAGTATGGGTGACCGTTATGTATTATAACAGAGCAGTGGCAGCGGTATGTCAGTGTCAGGGCCAAAATACAGGATTTGAAGGTTTAAAATATTTTGCACATGACCCTAATGCATCTATATGAATGTGCATATGTCATATCTACTTAGAGACTTAAATTAACAACTCACTTATAAAGAGAGCCCTAAACTAAGACTACACAATATATTCTTTGTTTGTCACTTGAGTCTTCACATTCATTATTCTTCACCACCAATGTGCTTCAACATCTTTTTGTAATATCCGCTAATACGTATCAAAGACTTCTAGTGTTGCATCATCAAAATTCATCTTAAGAATATGTCGTTAACATTCTCTACTTAACCTCATTTTCTACTCATATTCTCGCCTCATTCCCATGGAACCAAACACGTTCGAAAATGGTTTCAGTAATCAGTACTATAAACATCCTCCCTCGTGGTCACGACCTTATTAGAAACACGTAAAAAATACTTCAAAATATCGAACGAAATATTAAGTTAATATTTCTTTTATGAATTAACAAATGCTCTTCCATCTGCCAATCATGCTTGGGTTAGGGCAGTTTAAGTACTGATTAATTGATGTTTAATATTGGATCATTATTTGAGTGATTCAACCTGTTCGATTGTGATCGTTTTAAACCGACGTCAAAATTCAAGCGATTTGGCTGATTAATATGTTTGATTTTCGATTTCCAAAAATCGTACAATTTAAAGTTTAATCTATCTTTCAATATATTTTTTTTTATTTTGAATGATAATTTTGTGTGGAAAAAAAAAAGAATTTCAATAGGAATGATGAAAAACAATAGAATATGCTTCAATTTAAACAAATTATTACTAGAGTAACAACATAGTATCCTTAATTTTTTACATTTTCTTAGATAGGAATAAAATTTTATATTTGTATCAAAATAATCTTCATTCATATTGATTTACTAAAACCTCTTCCATTATTTTGCACTTTTTAGCATAAATGAATGAGTTTTAAGGACTTTTGGAGGATTTACAGATATGAGTTTTGAATCTTACTTTTAATAACGAAATATCAATTTAACTCTTTTCGATTTTGAACTTTATATATATATATATATATATATATATAAATAATTCCATTAATAACTTTTGTTAAGATAATTTTTTGGAAACTCTACCGTCAAACCACCCGACCCGAATTTAAGCAAAGTATGTAAAATCATCGGCTGCTCTACGCTCTTACAAGAACTGTATTATCTGAATTCGAACTCAGGACTTGAACAACCAAATCATAAGGCTTATACCATAAACTCACACTCCTTGAAGGCCTTTCATTAAAACATATTTGAATTTTGACAATTAATTCATATTGAAAAGTTATATGAATCTTGTAACAATTTATAACAATTATGAATTTAAGAACGTGCAAAGTGAACAATTTATAACAATCGCGAAATGAAAAAAGTGCAAAATGAAAATTTTATGATAATCACAAAGTGAAAAATGTACAAAGTAAAGAAGAAGTAGTTGTAGTTCTAGGGTTAATCTAATGGTTCATATTCGCTTCATTTGATAGTTATTCTTAATTTTTATTTAGGACAAATTAGATTTTCCACATATATATAAGATTCATGTAAATTTGGTCATTCTCATATTTTAAAGGAAAATTGAATTATAGAGAATAAGAGATGAATTATGGGAGAATGATTATATGACTATTACTCCTATAAAAATACCAAGCAAACAAAGGAATAGAGCCGATGAGGGTGTTAAATAATTGTTGAGTGCTATCTTTTGAAGAAATCTGTGGTGTGTTTACGCACTAGTAATTGGAATGGTTTGGAATCGAAATGAGCTGAAATTAAAATGGTAAATTGGAATAAAAATAAGTTATTTACTTAATTGTAAAAATCGTAATCGGAATCAAGTAATATTCTCATTAATATGTTTACTTTAGTAATCAAAATAAATTGTTAATAATTTACAAAAATATCCTTAGTTAAATTAATTTATTATTTATTATTTTTTCTTTGTTTATTATTGATTCATTATTAAGTAAAAAAAATTCACTTAGTTAATATTATATATTATATATTTATTATTAGTTTATTTAACTTATTAATTACGTATCATCATCATTATTATTTTAATTATTTATAATTAAAATTATAATAATTAAAATTATATATTTATTTAATATTAATTTATTAAATATTAATTAGGATAATTTTTTAATTTTCCCTAAACATTTGGTAATGAGAATCACATTCCCGGTGGTGAGAATGAGATTCTCATTTTGTCATTTCCTAAATTGTAAGCCCTAGCCCAATCTTATTCTCATTCTCATTTTATTTTTATGAAATAAATACCCCTTATAGTAATGATCCACATTCCCTATTCCAATTTATGACAAGTAAACACACAATTGAATCAAGCATTCCATGCTATTTGGATACATATTCTAAATACATTACATATCTAGGTCAATTTTGTTATTCTCGAGATCTATGTCGAATACGAAGAACACCACAAATGATGTTGGAATAGGAGAAAAAAATATGTGGGACAAGATATATGGATAATGTGGTACCTTCTTTCATTAATAACCCGAGGACCGGATTGCAATTTCCGAAATTGTAAGTATAAAATACCAAAAATTTCAGCATATTGTAGTTTAGTCCCCAAAACACACACACACCCAACAGTAACACACACACGTTGGAGAGAGAGGGAGGAGTTGACACCCACGGACGGCCCTTCGGCCATCGTCGGTTGCGCTGATCGGCACCTCCTGGGGTGGCCGAAATTCTCGCGGGAAGGAGGAAAAGGTCACTGTCTTCATAGGTTCAATTCGGAAAGTTTAGACACCTTCATGGGTCGATCCATATACCAAATCGAAGTCCTCGAAGAGTACTACAATATGGTGATGTTATTTCTCTTATATGTGCTCGATTGCATACAAAACGAGGTAAGAAATGGCTGGTCATGGGCCCATAAAGATCAGGTGCTCCGAATGAAATTCCGACCATACCAGCGCATTCGTGGGCTCGTTTGGAGTTCGTTGGTGGTCTCAAAAGCTCGGTAAGATATCCCGATAAAAAGTCGTTATTTTTATATATTTCAGAAATTTTTCGAATAACTTCAGAAGCCTCTAGTAACATTCGTAGTTCATCAAATTATTATATTATGATTTATTATGCTTCAATAGCCTAATAATGAGTAGTTATATGAGTTTGATTGAAATCGTAAAATTTGAGATTGATCTTGAACGGTACGAAAGCTTTCTGGTAAAACTCGAATTCACGTCAGTTGATGCCCATGTAAGAGTAAAGTTTGAAATTATGGTTAATTATTGATAATGGATTGATTCTGGAAAATTTTGGGGGACTTAGGATCCTTCCAAAAGCATTTGCGGAAATTTTTGGAAGGTTTTCCCAAAATACGTAAATTGAGTATTTAAGCTAAATGGGCATCCCCAAGCATTATATTTGGATATTATAAGCATGCTATAAATATTTTGGGAGAAACAGAAATGGTATGGATTGTTCAAGATTGGGTTTGGACAATCCGTGGACTTTTCGAAGGATTTTCCACAAAAAAAAAAACCTTGAGTGGAATTTGATAAATCCAATGGGTTCAGTGCACTGTAATAAGAGTAAATAATTTGAAATGAGTGATAATGAGTTAGTCTTTACCTTTCCGGA